>VZSZ01004986.1:461721-494358 GCA_013398815.1 Ibidorhyncha struthersii | reverse complement strand
CAAAAAAAAAACAACTAGCAACCCAAAACCCACCACCCAAAAAATTAATAATGAAACAAACGAATGAATGAAATTCTGTATTCCTGTCACATTGTTCCAAACATGGGCTGTCCGAAACGCTAAGCTGCTTCTAAGTGGAAGAACTAACCCAAAAACGCAGAAGTAAAGTGCTAATACGTAGAAACGAACTGCAGTGATTTAAACTTTTGGATGTAGGTGTTCCCGTAACCCTCCAGGCTTCCGTGCTATGCAACATCAGTGCCTGGCACGGCAGGCTCCTGGCATTTGCAGTTTCAGATATCGGAATGTACATTTTCCTAGGTAAACAGCTGCCAGGCGTGCTTCCTTCTGCTCCCCACCACACCACTACCGGGTTCAGAAATCACTAACTTGAAGCTCTCCAAACGATTTAGCGAAATCTAACACTTAATTACACGTGCCAGGATCACAACATTTATTTCCTGTTGTTCTCGGTAAATTTTTTTTTCTACAGATTAGTTACTTATCCCTTTCGGTCTCTTCAGCTGTCAAACATTGCTTGAATTCCTTAACTCTACAATGATGCTAAGCAAAGGAAAAAAGGGGGGGGGGAAGAGTCCTTAAAAGCTTAAGGCTTTTGTGACTTAATTTTGGAGGCTCTAAAACACCATCTGACCTGGAGTAAACAGCTTTTTGTTTAGTGTCTCCCAGGTTTTCGAAGCAGCAACAGAACTTTAGAGGCTCACTGGTACAGAGACACACTGCCTGCAGCAGTTCAAATGAACACTCTGTACGTACGCATCCAAGGTGAGAGCAGAATAAAGCCTGTATTTGCAATGAACACTTTAGAAGTTTAATAATTTATTCCAGGAAAAATGGGTTTGAATTCCAACATGCAGAGGAAATAAGTTTCCTGGTGTCCTCCTTCCCTTCTCTAAAGCCTGACTTTCCTCACCACCGGTAGTTCCCCCCTCTCCTTGTCTCCTTGCTCCTTTGTCTCCTGAAACTGCCTCTCCACTCGCATTTGCGCCTTTTTTGCCCTGTCCCACCTTGTCGACCTCAAAATCCCAAGTCAAAGAAGGCCCAAACAGGGAAGCTCCCTGCCAGCTTAAAGCCCCTACCCTTCTCTACCCCCATATCTTCCCAGATTCATTCACATTAATCATGTTCATTTCAGTCATCTTCATGCAGATAGCAAGATCATGAACCAACACTGGGAAGGTTCGGATTTAACCAAAGGGTACAGAAGAAAAAAAAAGAGCAATTTCAGCGAGAGCCTATTTGCATGTAAAGAAGTACAACTTTAAAACAAACAGGTAAACTTGACTTCAAAATGGGGTGAATTAAGACTCAATTACCCTCGAACACACGACAGATTTCTAAAGCAATCATTCACATGGAAAGGAATCATCTATAATCAAGAGCCATTTTCAGTATTTTTACAGAAAACAATTTATGTTTCATCTAACCTGAAGTGCTCCCAGCTTCCTCAAAATCAATATTTCCAAGGTGAAGGACACCAGCCACTACTCTAAAAAGATCAAGTTTTTCTGCATCATCCAGTCCAATCTTTTTCATTGCTGTGCACATTCTGTTAAAATCTCCATGATCATCTAAGAGTGGATCCTTTAGGGAACCTGCTTTGAGATACTATAAAACAACAAGATAAACCAAAAATTCAGTAAGTGATTTTAAAGTAAGTGTAAGCAATTATTTCCAGTCAAGAATAAACCATAACAAAAAGCATGCAAAACCCAAACTAAGTAGAAAGGGATTAAAACTCCTCATACAATACAGGCTTTGCAAGAACCCTAATTTGTTGATACTTCGAAGCACGATCTTCAAACTTCAAAGCAAACCTCAAACTGTCTTTAGAAAGCAAAAGTTGGAGAGCCTAACAGCTCAGGAGAGGGGAATACAGGATACTGAGCAGTGGAAAGCAAGAGTCTGGCTAAGGAAGCTATCAAAGCACTTCGACCGAGGAGTGCCTCTAGCCCCTGGCTGTTGAAAGAAGATTGAGGTCCTTGTAACAGGGTGACACAAAGTTTGACAGGCCATGGGAAAGGAGCACAGGACAAATCAGAACTGGAAGAGTTATCCCTATCACAAACAGACTTATTTAGAGAAATATACTTGTTAACATTTGCTGGTGATTAAGAAACAGTAAAGCTGTTTGCAGTGTTTAGGGATTTAAAAGAATACCAGCTACATTTTAAAATACCAATTTAACATTTTGCTGATTTCCCTAGTTTAAATACATCAAAAGCCATTTTAATTATTAACGGTTTTAAATAGTAGATAGTAACACATCTGCATGCAATCAAGAGACTAACTGAACATGCACAGACTGATTTAAGGTTTTACAATTACTTTAAAATGTTTTCAACTACAAAGAATAATTAACTTTAAATAGAAGCCTTGTTAATGTCAAATAAGCTAACATGATTTTTATGAAAACAAAACACCACATGCATCTGAAAAATTCACTTCACACAACATTTAGACACATCAAAAAAATTAAACTCCATCTTAATTATGTAAAATGATCACCTCATCTTCCTGATAAGGAAAACACAAAAATAATTTAGGTATTAATTGACTATTCCAGATACTTCTACTAAAATAAACAACATTTTTCATAAAATGACAGAGTAAATATTAAATTTCTGATTTAAAAACCTGAACAATGCAATATATTTCCTGTTTAAGTGGCTAGACTAATTTTTAGTATCATTGAAATGCGATCACTTATTGCGCCTTCAAATTGACATGGCTGTAAGATACAGGTATTATGGCATCATATGTTCCACTATTTAATGTCCAATACATATTTTCAGAATTAATTTTTCAGTATGTTTTAGTTTAGACAAACACTTATTTCAATTAAGTCCTTTAAAGGACATATTTTACGACAGAACACCTGTCTGTAAATCACATCAAAAGATTGCACATGTTCATCTTCCAATAGTAAGAATAAGTAAATGTTGATACTTTATGCCTACATAAATGAGCAACTTCACTACAAATCTTAATTTAAGGCAAAATAGGTAAACTGCAGCAAAATCTCCCAACCATCTCTTAGCCTATTGCTTGACAATAATTAAATATCTGCCAGCTTTCTGCCTCACAGTAACATCAAATCAGCATTTCTGGATCTCGCTCTCCACCATCCCCGATTACACAAAACAGCCTACATTGAAGCAAAAGAAATTGGCATTATGTGCTCAGGGTTACAACATATAAACACTAAAAATCCAGGAGTAGACTTTACAAGGTTGATCTGAGCAAAGGAAGTATCGATACTGTCTTACACATCTAGGCACAAGCTACGTACAAGGTCAAACCCAAGTTCTCAAAGGTAAAAGAGATGGCACGGACATTGGCAGAGACAAGCTCTTGAATGAACTTGTATTATTCCACCTGTATATGCAGCTTGCCCTGCTACTGAATCCCAAGTATGGATTAAGACTTGAAATATCTTCCAGCTATACAAATGAAAAATTCATCCTTTAGGTGAAATGTGATGAAAATTGTACTAGAGAGCAGAGTAGAAGTTTAATGAAGTGTTTAAACAACTTCCAGTTCACATACACTGTTAATTCAGATTAAATTCTTTCGTGTTCTCCAAGCTCAAAGGCTTAAATGCTACAAATTCTGGTAATTCCAGTTTTAAAAAAAAATGTAAACAGAGATGGAGCAAGAGGAAATAAATGTTTTGAAGTTTCACACTTTCTTCCAGGAAATGCCATGCTCTGCTGTCAGTAACATTTCATAGCAAGGGGACAATAAAAAACAATAAAGAATGCAGTGTACTGAGGATGGGGATATACTTGTTCTGGAAGTGAAGTTGCGCTAATGTTTTATAAAACAGTTTGGAGCATCACTTCAACAATCCAGACAGGAAAAAATGGCTCTGGAAAAAACTACTGCTTCTGACCTATTCCTTGCAGTAGTAAGATTTAAAAAGAAAACAACAGAAAGTCTTGGGCTGATTTTTGTTTTCCACAGAAGACAAGCTGTATCATTAAGTCTTATATAAGAATGAAAAGGAAACAATTTTATATACTGTTCCATTTGGGATTTTAAGATTAATATTAAAATGCATTTCTAGGACTGAACTCCAAAACCGGAGCTCTGAATATACTAGCTTTGACAGTACCCATTTAGACCTATAAAGATGTGTAAAATGAACATTTCATTCCACACTAAAACTGTAATCATAATTTTCAACTCTGTCTGCATTAGTTAATAATATAAACCAACTGAAGATACAAACGTACCTCAGGACTCTTGCGATTTTGCAAAATCTGCTTGTCTGTTTCTTTGTTAGCAAAGTATCTGGTACAGCCTCGATTTAAATACTGTAACAAGAAAAAAGTGGAGATGCATACTTAAAGACAGAAGTCAGGAAAACACATGCTTTTATTTAAGGCTTGCTCTACATAGCTTGATTTATTCATGTGATACCAACAACATGCTAGGTATTCAGAATTCGTTCCTTGAAAATGTATTTATTTACATCTACAAAATTACAGAAGTGCAACAGTAACATAATTCTATTGAAAGTATCTTGATTTTGACAGCTAAAATACTTTTTTGACACAGTGGGATATTCACTTTGTTATGTCCCACAATCTTAATGTTTGACTCTACTCAACCTATTAATGGAGTCTGGGATCGCAGAAGAGACACTCAAAATTAGGAACTAAGAAAATAAATTTTCTGGCCTATGTGTAATACCAAACTTTACGCCTGGAAGCTGTACCAAACACCAAAAAATATTCAACACTAATCTTTATGTTTCAGCAATATATAGGCTTTATATAGTATATCCAGGGGCAAGAGGGGTAGGATCAAATAATTTGTGGTACTATGTCCAGTGTTGCTTTACGGTCATCTGTTCCTCACCATTGATATATTTCTATTGGTAAAAGAGACACAGTGTAATAAAAATCCTTGAAGGGTATTAAGAGCTTATAACATGGTACAAGCAGAAGCCTAATTCAGAATCTGGCTTCTGATATCAATCTCACATTGTATAGTAAGGGGAATAGACCAAGCATTCAGACGATGACTGACACTTCCAGCAAAATGGGATTGCCAGCTTTTTCTTTCTGATTTGTTCAGCTGAAAGTAAGAACACTGTCCAAAAGCTTGGACAGAGCCCTTTGTCTAAAGGAAGTGAACTGATTCTTTGCTCTAGCCCAGGAACAAAGAAGATGTTTTCAACTAGGTGAACACAGATAATTCTACATTTTGATTAAAATTTATATACGAAATGCTAAAAAATAAAATATTCTTCAAAGCATTTCTAACAGCAGAAGACAACTAGGTGACAAATTTAATATTAAAGTGACAAGAAACACTGTTCAAAGTTAGCATGGTGTTTAACAAAACATTGAAAATGTTTTCTTTATCAGCCAGTAAGAATGCAAAGCACAGCATATTATAAACACAACAATATATCCCTGTATTACAGTATTAGTAACACGATCCCAGAAACTGGGGATGAGGAAGTGAAAGGGGTTGTATTTTTCAGGAGGAGAGTGTGGAAACTTACCTGACAGAGAGGGAACGTGAACCAGCACAGTATTCAATAATAACTTATGGAGGTTACTATTAATCTTAATCACAACATAATGGCTTTCATTTGAAAGTTAAAAACTCAAGTAAATTTACATATTAAACCTAGGATAAATTATATTTTTAAAGCACACAAATACACAGCTTGAGGTTATCATGTATAACATCTAAATACCATTGTGCTTTTTTTTAAAAAAAAACCCAAAACTCTGAAGTACAACACCCGATTATAGTATCAGTGACACCAACATCTTCCAGAAATTAGTATCTGAAAAAAATCAGCTTCTCATCTCCATCAACTATACTCCAGGTACAGATTTACTGTGCAGCTTTACTTTCAAAGCCATGTGGTGCAGAACAAACCACCTAGACCTAGGTTCAGGACAGGGTTAACTTAATGACTTTGACTCTCTGAAAACTTCTGCAGAAGAACCTAAAACGCGAGCACCCAGGACAGCAAGCTTTTGCGTGGGTGTGCTCGGAGGAGGGGTGTATAAGAAACCTGCAACTTTTCATAATCCTTTGCCAAGTAAATTCACACTTCCCCAGGGGAACTGTAGGGAAAAGAGAAACTAACAGAGAGTTAATCAGTGCTGCTGAAATCCAGACAACAGGTCAGGCAAGTGCAGCCAATGCAGTTGTCTTGCTCACATGCCCAGAGCAAGTGCACAACTATGCCAAGATGAGCAAATGCACAGGGAGGAGATCACAAGGGATCACTTACGTCAAAGTGAAGCAAGCCTACTACGGGGAAAAAAGAGCATTAAGTTATCCTTTGTCTTTTAATACTGTTTTACTTCTGTGAAAAATGAGAATTACCTTAGATTTGAGATCGTCCTACTTTCAAATGATTGTAGTTAAGAGAAACCAGGCATTGAGCAAAACACGCTTCAGTCTTAGAATCCAAGCTGGCCCTAATTTGGACTTTGACTTGATAAGCTACAAGGTACAAGACAAGTGGCACAACAGAGCCGATCCAAACCTGCGTCTTTAGGGACGGATTTATCTAAATAACCAATTTAAGAGTGTGATTTTTTCCAGAATGTTTTTCTTGTCCAAGAAATTGGCATTAATATCAAAACACTGATCAATCATCAAACCTTGCCTAGTGTAATATCACCATCTATTATTAGAAGCTTGAAAGATGGTATTTACATGGAATTTGAACCTGACAGGCATGCAGTCAACAAAAAATGCGGTAAAACAGTGTCCCAAGCGTGATTATTCAGAGCCATTATATGATAAAACCTGAAGCAGCAAATGAAATGAAGAACACAGAAAAAATAATCCTGATAGAAGTAATACAAATGTGGGTTGTTTTTTTTTTTTCTAAAAATCTCCTATAAAGTGGTACTTCATGAAAACTTAATGCAATATGACTAATAAACTTGAAGTTTATTTATATTAATTTACATACACACAAAGATGAAAATTATCCTGAGTTTTTTAATTAAAGATAATCTACTTTAACTTCAGAAGAGGAGAAAAAAAAGAAGTGTTAAAATTTTTAAATTTTAACATGCAGAGTGGATCTTTCACATGCAGCAAGGAACTCAGGATTCAAATATTAACTTACAGTAAAGCAATAAATATTCTTAATGGAAACAAAACTACTTGCTGCAAGCTTAGTAGAAGCCAAAAAAAATTGTGTCACAGGGTGGTAAGGCTGGTGTGACTGTAAACTCTTTATAATTGAAACAGGCGAGTGCCTTCTGTAAAGGCACTCAGGCTGTTCAGTACTGTACTGCACCAGCCTGATTTTAAGCAGGTTATAATTCTGACCTTGACATCTACAACCTTGTGTGCTCTCATGAGCAGAGTTTTTGATTTAAAAAAAATCCGCAAGAGTGGGCAAGCAGCATATTTAGTTCCAGAATTAAAAAATCTATTAACTACAAGAAATACGTTTTAGGGGAAAAGTGGCTGCACAATAAAAATATATATTTGAAAATTTGTTCAAGATTTTAGCTTTAAAACATGTAAGAGAATATCCCATAGAATAACTTGACAGTAAAGAAGAAAGTTTTGAAAACTATCTCCATATTATATAAAAATAAATGGTGTTGATTTTGTTCTGTTTGGGTTTGTTTGTGTTTTAAGTATTGTGTTTGTTGGGTGTTTCAAAAGAAAAGCTTTCCTTCAAGAGAACAGAAGCAGTTCCTTCTTAATAAGCATCAAATCAAGTTTCCATCACACAAGTGAGTACAAAGAGATGAACTATAAGAAGATACAAATTAAATATTTCAAGAAATAATATAAGGTATATAAAGGCCCCTAGGAACGCCTTTGAGTAAGGACGCTTGTCCTAAAATACTGCTACAAAACCCTTCCAAACCCATAGTAGGAATTTGGTCTGTGTCTTTTGGGAATACACAAAATTCTACTTCTGTGAGATTCCAAGCCAGGCATAAGCCAAGAGACAGTGGAGAGATGGAGACAAATGACAGAAGACAAGCAAACAACTGACCAGTATTTACCAGTAGGATTCGATTTGCCAATATTTTTCTTTTCAATGCAAGTCAACAAAGCACATGGTGATATTCGTAGATATTTACAGTTCAAGTGTGATTGTCAAAAGGAACAGAAGAACAAAACAAAACCCAACCAATATATTTACATATAATTAAAGAGCAGGAACGAATGACTGAAGGCAAGAGTCTTCACCTTACTAATAAAATTGGTGATGACAGTATAAAACGTGAATAGGCTTAGAAGGACCTTGAGAGGGATGGCAAAAGCTTGCTTTGAAGAGAAAGAGAAGGGATAATCAGGAAAACAATAAGAAACAGCCATATTAGTAAGGCTGCATTAATTGGATAACAGTTCGATGACATTCATTTCTCAAGAAAAATATCCAGCAATAATCAGGATTTAATACACTGAGAAATTAAAATAATTTAAAAATAAGAGAAATGGGGTTGGAGTCACTCAGGCAAAACAGAAAACAAAATTGAGAAAAAAAATATGACTGACAAGAAAGGAAAGAAAGCAAAAGGAAATGTCATGTAATTCGTTGATCATTTCTGAAACCAACTCAGTGAAATCAGAACATAGCGAAGGGGAGCAGAAAGAAGGAAAGCTGAAGGAAAAATTTAAAAGTTAAACTGAAGTAGTAAAACCAGTCAGTGGAAAAATGGGAGGAAAAGAATGCAAGAACATAATGGTAGGACAGAAAGCCAGCCCGTTTGTGGGATTGCTACTAGAAATATAACACAGAATCGGGGTTAATCAGGAGAAACCACGTAATCTCAGAAAAAAAGCAAAACCCCTAAAAATAAAGCATGGGGAAAAGAAACGAAGGCAGTAAACAGAAGTCATAAGAACAGGCTCACTGGACTGAATTAAAAGACCCATACTATATAAGAGCTTGTCTTCAACCGTGACCTCTGCTTCACCCAAGGATTTTACTGTTCCTTTCTGAGTCAGGATGACAAAACTGTGTATGCTGTTTACAAATATGGATGTACACTGCAGCATAACTCAATATTTCGTTTACCTTTCCTTTCCTAACAACTACCAAAATTGTACTGTTTTTTCCTTGCCACTGAACATTAAGCTAACATTTTTAAAGAAATATGCACAATGATGCAAGTCTTATTTCCCTGCTGTTTATTTAAAGTTCACTTTCACTTAGGCATAGTTAGGAGTATTACATTCAGCACTGATTTTGTTTGTATTTTGTTGGCTTCTCCATTATGAGTGACTACACCAGTAACAGGTTGTGGAAAGATAGCCAAAACTCAGAAAGAGTCCTCAGCAGTCCTCAGGAAAGAACAAATTAGGTGAAGAAAAACCTAAGAGGAAGGATCATGCTTAATGAATAGAAGTAATCTTGGCAGGGAGAGCTGAGCACGGGCTTTGGATCAACTGGAGATAAAAGGGTGAGCTTTCAGCTGAAAGGGACTGGTGAGTAACCTGGAGTGACCAAGAACGACAGAGGAGATGAGAGGAACGGGAGAGACTCAAAACTGGAGCACTACAAATATAGTATACTATGATAGGAACAGGGTGCAACAGAGTAGAAAAGACAAGTGATGTGAAAGCACATGGACTGGAACAGAGAAGCACAACAGTCTTGTCACCGTGGTGTGATCCTTGGTGAGAAGCTTAAGGGAAGAATAATTTAAGAGAGAATCGTGGGACAACTCCTACATCTTTCTAAGCACATGGTTGGAATATTAAGAAATAGAAATAAAGAAATTCAAAAGATGGGTACACAGAACAGTTAGATCAAACACATGAAATTCATACTTTACACCTCTAGAAGAGACCATAACAACATTACTAGCAGCTGGGTATACGACAGTACATTTATGGTAAAAGCAAAGATTTCTCAATTTTAAGACAGAGAAAACGTATAGGACATCTTCCAATGAGGAAAAACGGTAGGCAGCTTTATATCAGGATCGAATAGATTTAACAAAAAATATTCTGATTTTTGTAACAGGAAAGAGTCTGTCAAAGTTAATAAATAGAGATTTTAATAAGATCTATATGAAAAATCCATGTATGGCAATATGAGAAGCTTTACAAACACTGACTGTGATACTCACCCTAAAGTTGTCAGGAGAGCTTAGATACAGTTTTTCCCTAATGTCTTCTGGCGCACCAGCACAAAGCCTGTAAAAGATATGATAATTCCTCTCCTCTTTGCCTTGCACACAGATCCTAGATTTCTCCAGAAGGTAATGTGATACAAATCCACCAACCACCGAGTTCTAGGAGGAAGAAATATTTTTCTGATTATCTGAATATTTTTTTTATTATTTGAGATTCAGAAGTTTTGAATTTGATAAAATTCCCTGTGCCTAGACAAATCTTAATAGCAAGGAAATTCCTGAGCTTATGGCCATTACAGCAACTAAGAAGGACTTACTGACTGACAAATTTGACTATGGTTATGCAGTCATTCACTCGTTCAGGAGGCTCCAGTCTGTACTGATATTCCTTCAAGAAACCAGACCTAATAAGGTCACCATGAACTGCAGCGTTGTGAAGTATGAAGTCTTGTAAAAAGGGGCTCGAGTACACAGGCTGATCTTGCAGTGGAAAGCTGAAACAGGCTTTTAAGCAGTTTCTTAAGATACTCTGAGTGCTATTTGCTTCAGCTGAAACAATTAATCTGAAACACCATGTAAGTGTTGACAGCTAAGTTGACAAGTCATGAACACATTATTCCAAGTAGACATTTGGGTCCTTTCCATTAGTTTATTAACATGAATGGGACCAACAGATAAAGTTCCTCTATACTTAAAGGAAATTAGTTATTTACTATCTAAACTATTAACCAAAGATCTGAAGTTTAGTTACAAAACCAAGTGATGCAAACTTAGGAAATTATAAGCTCAAGACCAGATGATGAGCTTAAACACTGCAGGAAGGAACTGCAAGAATTTGTTTATGTCCTCAATCGGAAAGATGAGGAGGCACGTACATAATCTCTACAGGGAACATCGACAAAAGTCTTCAACTTGGACACACCGGACAGCCATACAGTCATCCTTAGTTGTGAAGTGTGTGTATACAAATGTTATTGAAGCAAAACTACACCCAAACAAAGAAAAATTTTCATAAACTACATAGAGAATAGTATTTCTGACAAAAAAAAACAATTCCATTAGTTGTCACATACATAATACTAACATGAGGTCCTAAATTTTCATACAAATACATAAAAATATAAATAATTATTTAAAATATTAAAGCATTAAACTACATTTATATCTGTTTATATCTAATATGCAACTCACACTTATTTGTGCATTAAAGGAATGCATAAATACTTAACAGCAAGCAAGGGAACAATTTTTATTCTTCTGTGGATGGAAGCAATTTTTCTATTGACATGATCCACTGTTTTTCAGTAGTGACACAGTATTGTGCGGCTTTGGTTTTCCTTTCAAGGTGACAGAATACAAACCAAATGTGTAAAGTAGGACAGTAGCTATTTGCTGCAAGATTAGTAAGTATATTCAGCCTACTTCCAATCTAGCATTTACATTTATGACAAAAAAAATCATCACTGGTTATCTGTAACAAAATTCCAGTACCTTTTCATTAAAGTGAATTTCAACAAATTTCCCAAAACGACTGCTGTTGTTGTTGCGAACAGTCTTTGCATTTCCAAAGGCTTCTAATAGGGGATTTGCTGTTTAAAAAATTAAAATTGAAAATTTTGAAGTGTTAAAATTTGATCAATAAACTACCAAAAAGAAAGAGAGAACCAATATGTACTAATTATTCAGTGAACTTAGTGGGAATAAGGAAAAAAATATTACCTATCAGGAATAATCAGTTTTTCAAACTGTACTGGATATACTTTAGTGGAACTTAAAATGAAGTACTTAAATATCACATAACACTGCAAAATATTTGAATCAATACCGTAAAAAATTCAGAGACACACACTGAAAATTATTCAGTTCTGTTCTTCTACAGCAAGTAGGTAAATAACTGATACATAAACTACATGAGACAACACACGATTTGACACTTCCCAATGAGTTATTACTCATAAAATCTAAACTACCCATTTATCCCACAAACGTGCCACTTAAATGTCATGCATGCAACATGTTAGATTGATTAGTGAATTAAAAAAGACGTATTAGAAGAGTGTGTTGATTTCAAAAACAATTTCAAAATGCCCTTTTAAATTAGGTCAATTAAGTGATTGAGTGATTTTATTGTTTACTGGCTGAGGTTTTCAAATGCCTTAAAGCCCATACAGAAAGAGTGGCACCAATCTAAAGCATATATATATATACACACACACATCATGCACAGTTTAAGCAGTTTGAAAATGCTTAGTAGTTATGAAACTATGCCGCTTGGATGCACACAAGTCTATGGGACCGGATGGGCTACACCCAAGAGTGCTGAAAGAGTTGGCAGATGTGCTCGCCAAACCGCTTTCCATCATTTACAGGAAATCATGGCTAACTGGGGAGCTCCCAATGGACTGGAGGGTGGCAAATGTAACACCCATCTACAAAAAAGGCAAAAAGGAGGATCCAGGTAACTATAGACCTGTCAGTCTAACCTCGATACCAGGGAAGGTCATGGAACAGGTCATCTTGAGTGCCATCAAAACCCACATAATGGGCAACCAGGGGATCAGGCCTAGTCAGCATGGGTTTATGGAAGGCACGTCCTGCCAGACGAACCTGATCTCCTTCTATGACAAGATTACCAGAATATTGGATGAGGGAAAGGCTGTTGATATTGTATACCTGGACTTTCAAAAAGCATTCGATACTGTCCCCCATACAATTCTTGTGGAAAAACTGGCTTCGCACGGCCTGAATGAGCATACGATCCGCTGGATCAAGCACTGGCTGACTGGAAGGTCCCAAAGAGTGGTGCTCAATGGATTTAAATCCAGCTGGCGGCCGGTCACAAGTGGTGTGCCTCAGGGCTCAGTGTTGGGACCATTTCTGTTCAACGTCTTTATTGATGATCTTGATAAGGACATAGGGTGTATCATCAGCAAGTTTGCAGATGACACCAAGTTAAGCAGGAGTGTTGATTCCCAGGAGGACAGGGAAGCTCTACAGAGAGACTTAGATAGATTGGATCACTGGGCCAACATCAATGGTATGAGTTTCAACAAGGGCAAGTGCCAGGTTCTGCACTTGGGCCACAATAACCCCATGCAGCGCTACAGGCTTGGGGAGGTGTGGCTGGAAAGCTGCCTGGCAGAAAGAGACCTGGGGGTTCTAATTGACAAGCGGCTGAATATGAGCCGGCAGTGTGCCCAGGTGGCCAAGAAAGCCAACGGCATCCTGGCTTGTATTAGAAATAGCGTGGCCAGCAGAAGTAGGGAGGTGATTGTGCCCCTGTACTCAGCACTGGTGAGGCCACACCTCGAGTATTGTGTCCAGTTTTGGGCACCGCAATACAAGAGAGATATCGAGGTGCTGGAGCGAGTGCAGAGGAGGGCAACGAAACTGGTGAAGGGCCTAGCAGACAAATCATATGAAGAGCGGTTGAAGGAGCTGGGACTGTTTAGTTTGAGGAAGAGAAGGCTGAGGGGAGACCTCATCACTCTCTACAACTATTTGAAAGGACACTAGAGAGGCTGGTGCTGGTCTCTTCTCACAGGTAATTAATGACAGAACAAGAGGGAATGGCTTCAAGCTCCAACAGGGTAGGTTTAGACTGAACATTAGGAAAGAATTTTTCACAGAAAGGGTGGTTGGGCATTGGAATAGACTGCCCAGGGAGGTGGTTGAGTCACCATCCCTGGATGTGTTTAAGAGACGTTTAGATGTGGTGTTGGGGGATATGGTGTAGGGGAGAACTTTGTAGAGTAGGGTAGATGGTTGGACTCAATGATCCCAAGGGTCTCTTCCAACCTAGACAATTCTATGATTCTATGATTCTAAACACAAGGCCTCTGAAAGACTGCATTTACTAGCTCTGAAGACCAAAGAAAACCGATTTACTGAATTGTGCTAACAATAAACCGTTTAAAAGATCTGCAAGATTTTTTAAGGCTTTTAAAAGCTAAAAAAACATGCATGGGAAACTAAGTGAGCAGAAACTCAGATTTAAAGCTCCACTGACAACCATCTACAATCTGTTCCTACAAAAATTAAAGAATGAAGAATTAACTACAATGGTTGGATAAATTATGGGTGAAAATGCATCATTTATTAGGACAACATCGGCATTAACTTCTTTTGTTTTGGCTAGGTTTTCATTTTTTAATACTGAAAGCTTATGAAAATGCAAATCTGACTTTCAAAATGACTTGTTAAGAGATCTTTGATAACTATTCAGGTATTTTACATAAGATGAACAGTTCTGAAGAAAAGATTATGAATAAAAACAAATTGCAAGAGGTCTTTCACATAGGTTAAAGGTTCCTCTAGTAATATGTATGCTGCAAGCGTGCTCATTAAAATTGTGCCTAAAAAACATCAAAATTCATGCATCAGATGCTGGTTTAGATTAAAAAAAACCCAAACTTTTCTAAGAATACCTACAAGTACCAATTGATTTTATGGCATACTGCGTCAGGCATTATCCAACTCTTGGCCACTTTCTCAGTTCCTTTAGCACACAGTGGATTTCACTAAGGATTGGTTTAAGCAAACCTACAGCGACAAGAGATTAAAGCCTGCAGTAGTTCTCTTGAATAATCCAGTGTCTTGAATTTGCAAACAAAGAAAAGTTAAAGGAAAAGTAAACATTTTTAGTGTAAGAAAAAGACAGAGTAATGAGATTCCAAAATAAGTCTACTGTATGCTGTAGAAGACTAAAACTGACATATGAGGCATTATTAGATTGGCTGAGGGTTGTTTGAGATACTTGTTTTTTTCAAAAAGATCAGTTAAGGACTGCATGTAACATTAAAGAGGCTCAACTGGATGATCAACACAGTCTCTTCTGACCTGATTTGGGAGCCTATTATAAAGATAGACACAATGAAAGTGTTAATCCTAATTATGTGCTTTCTGACAAAAAAGTCATACAGAAAATGACGCAGAACCATAATTTAAAAGAACTTCCCTGCTTTATTTGACTTTGAGAACTTTATAGTGAGGAGGAGGAACTACTCTTTCCCGGTACTAACAAATAGTAATGAGAACATTATCTTGTTTTTGCAGATTTCATACAGCATAAAATCCAATCTTTGGTACACATGTGTGTGAAGTTCAACTCAAACATACACTTAAAATATTTTCTAGATCAAGGACTATGTGACACTATACTAAATAAAAATAAAGTGAATCACAAATAAAAAATATGTTTTCAGAATTTAGGATCAAAGTAAACTACCAGTAAATGATGCCCTAGGAAGTCTGACAGTATTTCCATCCTAGCTTTTATTTAATTATTGTTGACTGACATTTCAAATTTGATCAAAAAAAAAAAAAGGCAAACCAAAACCAAAAACCCACAAAACACCAAACCAATCACTGGAACCTTTAATTCAATTAAAGAAAATGCAATACCTTCTACAATTCTATCATCAATATCTTGGCCAGAACCATAGGATTCTGTCAAATACCTGTAAAGCAAGATTAAAATATCAGTATCTTTCATGTGCCAGGTTACCTCAATTCAACAGGATTTACCACATCTGTGCACCATACTTACTATCCATTTACTAAAGGGAAAGCATACTGATTACAAGTTCTAAATACCTATACCTTTTAAAATAAATGCAGTTTGACTTTTCTTTTTTGTTAAAACAAAAATATTCCTGGAGACTTCAGATTTTTTTCAATACTTCAAGACATGTTAGAAATTTCTGCTAGACATGCATATGTAAATTCCACTTTTATACAAATATAATGACACTATTATTGTACTATCTGTATTTATTAATACTCTTTCATATGTATTTCCTGAATTAAAGACTGCGTCCATGCATACAGCTTCTGTGTTTAGAACTAACCAGTGCTAACAAAAATCCACATGGAGATGGTGAGATAGGAAACTGCAGGTGCATAATCAAGGTAAGACTCAATTTAGCAACTGAAGAAAGAATTTGAAAATAAATCCACAACGTTACTTGCTCCGAAGTTGCAGCTCTCTTTTTCTGCCCCCCACCACCTTCCCCTGTGCACAGGGCATGCTTTCTGGAAATTCACAAGTAAATCTGGGACGTGTTAAAAAGAGTTCTCGAAAATGAGGCCTTCTAAAAAAAATTTAGAAGCGTTAACAAAGGTGTATTAGTACCTTTTTCTTTCTGATCACACAAGGGAAAAACCTTTCTGCTTTTAAAACTCTAGGGGGGGGAGAAGCAGCAGCAATATTTGCCTGCCATGTAATCAGAACTTCCTTTGCCAAGAAGCAGAAGAATAACCTCCTTTGAGAGCATTCCTCAGATGTTCTCCCAGTGCCTGCTGTCTTTTTTTAACTCACAGCAGGATCAAAGTTAGGATGTCCCCTGTAAAAATCATTACGAGCACCTTGCAGTAATTCTTACAGCTGTGTATTAAAGGCTGCACAGAGGCAGAGAAGAGCAGTATGAAGGACAGACAGCCATGACAATTCTTCATGGGATGTAGGAGATAATACCTCTACTATACATACATACTAGAGAATATATGATGTCAGGGAAAAGGGAATTACTGGGGAACAAGGAGACGAAGGGAGCATATTCACCTGCCTGCACACTGCTGCCCTGGATAATCAGGCCACCTATGATATAGATGAATTTAACGGAGCAGTGCTTTCCAGTTACAGTGTTCCAGAGTGATATAAAGCAGTTAAAGAATAAAGCACGTGTGGACAAAAAAACATTAAAATCATATAAGAGGAAGCAAGGCTGCCATACATGAGCAACATGGCTTCCATGTAGCTTAAT
Organism: Ibidorhyncha struthersii; assembly: GCA_013398815.1. Taxonomy (NCBI): domain Eukaryota; kingdom Metazoa; phylum Chordata; class Aves; order Charadriiformes; family Charadriidae; genus Ibidorhyncha; species Ibidorhyncha struthersii. The sequence continues at coordinate 477,473 of VZSZ01004986.1, read as the reverse complement.
ATGCTTGATTTAGTATTGGTCATACATGAACATCAATAAATAAATAAATCCCATTATTCAATCTTACTCAGTAAATTAGGGTAAAGTATATTACAGAATCTTTGCAGTGATCTCAAAAATCAAGAGTTAAAAACCCTGGATGCTTAACCAAACTAAAGAAACAAAGACAGGGAAAACACAGAAACGCACATTTATGGCAAAACCAACAGTATCTTGCAAGACACAGTTAAAATGCCTAGTTACATTTTTATCTACCACAATACCAGATGTGCAATACCAAAATGACTGCATCATAAACCATAACTACTTCATGATGTCACTACAACAGAGTTAAGGTTTCTGTGAATATATAGCCATTTCCCTATGTTATCGTGTCAGCATTTAAGTTCAACCCTATGAATTTCTTGTATTAATGTGTACATAGAAGTATCTTACTGAATTGTGGCTTAAACCTACTGATTACTTTACAATTGTTCTGTCTGTATGTCAACCAAATCCATCAACACAGGAAATTCAATGAATAGCTTTGGTCCAAAACACAAACCTCAGAACAAATTTAGTGTTTTCTGTCTTGCCAGCTCCTGATTCTCCAGAGACTATGATGGACTGACTCATTTTGAGCACTTTCATGTCACGGAATGCTTTATCAGCTTAAAAAGAAGAATAGGTTAAACATGACAAAAAATTAATATTCAGAAGAGTTGCAACCATAAAGTTAAGCTACAATACAAAAATTAAAATGTAACATTTTCAGGAAAAGAAAAGTAAATCTTTACAATTCAGTGCATCACAACTTATCAAAGTCTGTTGCCCTTTCAATTGCTCACCCTCAAACACTGACATGTAAGAGCTTAAAGCCTTTAAAAACAAAGACCTACTCAACTATATCCAGGACAAAATAAAACAAAACTCACCACCCAGAACTAAATCTATTGAATTAAATGTATTTACAAAATTGTAACCAATCTTACCAATGTGCCATTTAAAGGGAAACTTTCAGTTGCACTAACAAGTAGCATCTGAGACAAGGAAACTTGGAAAAACGTGGGTAGTTTTCTTGTTATGCAACAGATAATAAAACCCCAGCTATATATATTTTTGATTACAAAACAAAATACAACATGGTGAGAAGGCTTTTAACAAGTCAAATGTTGGTTTGTAGCCTCCAAACAATTTTTTTCTTAAACAAAGTGACTGAAATCAGATTTATCCCGTTAACATTTAAATGCACTTTCTGCCTATAACACAAGCATATAAAAAGAAACAGTGCATGTGCTCTGGCAACATAATAAAAGGCAAAGGAAATCACTACACTGAAAGACAGTGCCAATCATAATTATGTCATTCTTCACTTCTAAAGTCTCAATTTTTCTTTTCTTTTTTTTAATGGTTGTGAATTATATTTAAACTGCTTAGACATAAAATACTGGAGGTACAGAATAATACCAATAGGGTTGCCAGGGTTTCTAATTTACAAGTTATGGGATAACTGTGAAGTATTTAATGTTTGTTTTGTAAAAGACAAATACACACTTAATACATACCAATAGCAAAAACATGCGGTGGCAATGTTCCAAGTGATCTACCCTGGTACTTTTTAATAGTATCTGAAGAATAAAACTTAGGTATATCAAAATATGGATTCACTGCAATAAGAATGTTGGCTACATAGGTCTGTGAAAAAAAAAATACAATTAACAGCAAACTATTAGCTAGCAGCCAACCAAACAGTTAACAGGAATTTTTCTATTACTATTGAAGACTATAGCCTAAGTATAACAATTACATTTACAATTCTCTCCATCTAATACAGATACAAAAAAGGGATATATTTTCAGAGTTCCTCTAATTATCTTCTCAGGACTTCTCTGAAAAAGCACTTCTCGGGAGAATTTCCTAACCACTGAGTTGTGGAGCATGTCCTGAATTTGACCTTTCTCCCAATCTCCTTTTAAATTATTTCCTATTGTCTGAGTTACTGGATCAAGGATAAGACACCACAAGCTCCTCCTCAAAAGTGAATAAACTAAGCTTCTGGCTAGCACAATGCACTCTCCTCCAATGAGGGGGATAATTTTTCAATATCTAATGGAAGAAACTCAGCAGGAAGGACTGACAGGATCCTGCCTGGGAACGCGCTCAAGCCAGGCAATAAAAGCATTCAGCCGAGAGAAATTAGCTATGGCTGCATCCACAGTGAGAAATACAGAATGCAAATGTTCTCTCATAGAGAAGGAATTTGAAAAGAATCTCAAACCAAGACTGCGTTTTACCTTTCCATAGGATAAGGAAAACTGAAGATAAGGTTTTTTAAGGTTTTTGAAAAAAACTTTCATAGTTTGGTTATAATGGCCAGATTACATGCAAGGAAGAACAGCTGTCTGAATGACAGAAAAAAGCAGATTTGCAGGAAAAGGTCTGAAGAAAATCAGATAAATCCTCAGCTTGAATAACTTTTGTTTGTTGTTAATAAGCATATCCCTAGACAACTGAAATTTGGACATTCTCATGATATGTTGATACAAGGCTGGATCACACACAATATTTTCTTTCACACACAAAATTTTCTTAGATGCTTCTATTTTCAGCACTTATTTCACTGAAGGAAAACAATTCTTCAAGAGCTGCAAGTACTAATACTAGTTTTCCTTTGAGTAACAAGACAAATACTGTTAACCAGCTTTAAACAAAAAGCAAAAAAAATTGTTGGTTCAACTGTATGTTAATGTTAGAAGGGAAAGGTGGTTAAAATATAAATTGAACCTTTTTTTTTTCTCTCCAGAAAATACACCCACTTAGGACAATGTATTAGTAGTATTTATTTACAATGAAGAAAGGCTTTATGAACCTAATTACTATCCTACCTCATAAGCAGTTCAGTTTTAGAATTTTATTTCCTTTGAGGTTTTTTGTTTGTTTTTTTTAATTATTATTTTTCCAGAACAGTGTTCAAAGGGCCATTTTTTAAATTTATTTTAAAGCTGGTGCTTGATCTTGAGCCATAAAGAATTTATAGCTATGTATGCAACAAAGGAAAACAACTATACTTTCCTTTTACATTTCTATGAAATGGTTTAAGTCCATTTTAGAACAGTATGCTAATGCAAGAGTTGATTATTTTAACACAGACACTTAGAAAATATGTAGAACTGTTTTGCATCATCACTAGCCAGCTTTCTACTAGAAATAAAAAAAAAAAAAAAAAAGAAAGAAAGAAAACTCTTATCTTTCTTCTATTTCACAGCTGTCAGTGTCCGGGCAGATGGCAAGGACAAAATGTAATTTAGTCAGAATTCATTAAGTACAATTAGGCAATGTGATAGCAATATAAAAGATTAAGATGGACATCTGAGCTAGGAGGTGTCAAAGACAGCACCTGCTTGCTTCGTTCAAAAATAATGAAGAAAGAAAACCACCTTTGTTAACAGCTACTCTACTGGCGAAGTAAGTTACCTGTAGGAACAGACCTTTGTGATACAATGCTGTGCTATCGTTGCACATGAACAGTCATGTAGAGAAACATCTATTGCTCTGCCTTGTAAAAATTAGCTAAAATTAATGTGATTAATGTGATTCAGATGTCAAACAAGGTATAATGTAAAAAAAAAAAAAAAAAAAAAGGCCTAAAACCTCCTAAGCTTCCAATGTTACCATTTCTGTTTACTTTCTGTTATAAGAAAACATAGAATTGCAAACACTTGTTTTGTTGATTTCTTGAAAGGCCATCATTAGACTGGTTGTCATGACACGTAATACTTACGTAAATTCTGTCTTTACTGTACCGAACTTTGATATTGTGAAGGAGAGTGGCTTCATTTAGATACATAAGGGAACCTGCAAGTAAAAGACAATCATATACCATTAATGGCTCAGGACTAGCTTCATGTACAGCCAAACAACTAAATCTTAGGATTACAGAGAATTTTACTTCCGCTCTCTCTGGTTGTATTTTAGTCCTATCATTTCTTTATACTGTCTTGAGGCAGAACTGCTGATTCAGTGTATGTTTTAAAAACCGTAGACCTGCTCTTTACTGTACAACTGGAGTTACAGAGAGTTGCTGAACAAGGAATCAGACTGCAGGAGTCTCAACACAGGCCCTACTCAGTGTAGGCTCCCTTTTACCAGCATTTCATACAAATACAGTGTGTCTCCCTCCATACCATCCTGTAAGCACAGAAATCGATGCCTACCAAAATCCCTAACGCCGACCATTTCCTTCCTTCCAGCTCCCCTCTCCAATCTCCGCCACAGCATCCAAAGGGTAATACCATCTAATGGACCTTTAGAATAATTGCTGTGTTCTGGTGATTTTTAGATATTTATATTCACTGATTCAATTGGGACATACTGTCCTAGAGGCAGCAGCAGGTATCATTGCAACACCAGGCACCAATGCGTTTCAATTCTGAATTTTGTTGCTACTAGGCCTCCTCAAAGAAACTGGGGGAGGGGGGGTAAAAGGGGGAAATGTTAACAAAGAAAAACCTAGCTATTTTTTTTCTTTGCTTGTTAATATAAAATAACCAAACCAACTCTGCTGTAATGTTACAAGGCAGCGGCTCAAGGCAGTGAACAGGCACCCACAGAAAGCTTCAGACTGTACAGGTTCACATTCTGGCAAAGCTGGTCCTTGTTTTCAGCTATAAAGCACTGGAAAGTGTTAGCAGCCTTAATTACAGAGGTCATTACCAGTTCCCATTGTAACAATATTAAAAACATTATCCCTAAACCAACTGAGGGCACTACTCATTACACAGCCTCCGTTTTCAAATATTCTCAATCCTCTTTTTCTCACCGCTTAATAATATTCAAGTACCCAACGCTATTTTGTCTAGTTACAACTGACTGACTACCATACTGGTAAACCTTACAGTATTAGCGTCACTTAAAAACTTGTATACATCTGATTACTGTTGATAGAGTGAGCACTGTGCCTGTAATTGTAACTGCTACCCCACACATCACATGAGGGCCACCTATGCACCTCTCATCTATAAAGACGAACAAAGCTGTTTCTCAAGTTGGACCAAGTTGGACCAAGGCCCTTTCTTGAGGAAAAATGTACTCCAACGTATTTACACAAATGTGCAAGAAGGGCTGCCAGTTCTGATGATCTGAAGTCAACCTGCCCAGCCACCTCACCCTGCAAGGACACCTGAAGCTCAGTAAGCAGCTCTTAACATCTCCTTCAACACTCCTCCTGCTGAACCAAGAGATACTGGCAAAGGATAATGGGAGCTTCTCAAGAGCATCTGTGGTTTTGTCTTCACTCTTTTCCCTTTCCATCCACAGGGGACCCAGGAGTGGCTCTGCCTCCCACCACCTGAGGTGGGCCTGAGGCGGAGGTAAGTTCAGCAGCCATTTGCAGCCTCACTCTGGCTTGCGTAGCTCCACTGAGTAACAGGCATTCCTTCCATTACATGACTAAACGTAGCTTTGCTTCAAACAGTTCAAATCATTCACACTTCTCAAAGGACCTTGCAACTTCTGGGTTGTTTAGAAGAAACCATTTCCTCCACAAAATCCCTTGCACGCACATCCCTGTGTTGGCAGAGGCACATCAGGCATGCTTTAGCTTTAGGCCAAGTAAAATCACCCTTTGGATCACAGGAGCCTTGGAACTAGGCCTGTGCACGATACCTTCATGAAGTAGCAGGCTGGCCCCCATCACCATGGCCCTTCCCCTGCCGCCCCAGCAGATCCACATCACCCACGAACCATGCAGTCACTGCTAGAGAGGCACCTGAATGCAGGACTTCTCTTCCCCTCCCCATAGAATCACAGAATTGTCTAGGTTGGGAGGGAACTTTAAGATCATTGAGTTCAAACATTGACCTAACACTGCCAAAACCACTGCTACACCATGTCCCTAAGCACCACATCTACCTGTCTTTTAAATACCTCCAGGGATGGTGACTCCACCACTTCCCTGGGCAGCCTGTTCCAATGTTTGGTAACCCTTTCGGTGAAGAAATTTTTCCTAATATCCAAACTAAACCTCCCCTGGCACAACTTGAGGCCATTTCTTCTTGTCCTACTGCCTGTTAGTTAGGAGAAGAGACTGACCCCATCTCTCTACAACCTCCTTTCAGGTAATTGTAGAGAGTGATAAGGTCTCCCCTCAGCCTCCTTTTCTCCAGACTAAACAGCCCCAGTTCCCTCAGTCGTTCCTCATAAGACTTGTCCTCCAGACCCTTCACCAGCTTTGTTGCCCTTCTCTGGACACGCTCCAGCATCTGAATGTCTTTCGTGTCGTGAGGGGCCCAAAAGTGAACACAGTACTCGAGGTGGGGTCTCACCAGTGCCGAGTACAGGGGGATGATCCCTTCCCGAGTCCTGCTCACCACACTATTCCTGATACAGGCCAGGATGCCATTGGCCTTCTTGGCCACCTGGGCACACTGCTGGCACACTCAGTCCACGCAGCTGAGAACACAGCACTGGGACCGCAAATGGCAGGTCTGCCTCCACAGACCTCTTTCCACCTTCACCTTTTTAAGAAGGTCACCCCAAGAGAAAGAGAGATTACAAGGAAATGGGCCAGAAACAGAAACCCCTGCTTGCTCTCATGACAGTTGAAATCTCCTTCTCCTCTTGTGTGTGCCCTGGGGGGAGGGGAGGGTGTTAACTTTCAAAGTTTGCTAATTTTTTAAGTCACTTGGATTCTCAGTATTGAGTTGAGGAACAACTATATAGTAATTGTCTACATACATGTACAGAAAGAATCCTCTCCCTTGACTGTATCTTGATAAGAACCTCTTAGGGTTTGCATATGTCTTAAAGGGAACAGTCATCTGTTAAGCATCCTAATAAAAATTCGGTAATTACCTAAACAACAAAGGACCCCAGATCTCAGTGCATCCCCAGTACTCTCCTAGCAACTCCTCGTTAAAGCAGTTATACCTGTAAACTTGGTGTGTAATGGGAGCTTGCTCCCCAAGGAAATGTTGCCGCCTTCACTCAAGGCATGCAAACTAAGGCTTATGTCAGCAACTTCAAAATGCATCTTCTTTAGAATAAATCCTTTAAAAGAGGCATCCATATCCAGAGGCAAAGGAAGTCACCAGAGAGAGAATTCTAAATATTCATAGGGCTCATGCCTAAATATAACCAGTGTATGTATGTGCATTTAGTAGTCCATATATTTACTTACTCACACAAAAAAGTTCACAGAAGTGACGTCAGGCACTAAAAGCTAGGAAATATCAATGTTAAATTTACTCATATTGGCTCTCGTGCACACAATGAAGCAGGGGGTTTATGGAAAATAATTTTTTTCAAGTAATTGAATGGCTCTGCATCTGCAGAACCTTTTTTTTTTTTTTAAGATTCTTATCTCATACCCTTCATTTTTTAAAAATTGTTTCACTTCAGAAATTAAAAAAATATTTTTCTTGCCCAGAAAAAAATAAAAATTCCACATATGGTGACAACCCTCCAAAACTGAGTGGGGTTTGGGGGAAGCAGAAGAGGAGTGTGAATCACAGAAAAAAAAAAAAAAAAGTAGATGCTTTGTATCTGTACTGCTTGCAATATTTACTGAAAAATCACATTTGAGGAAGGGCTAGATTCTCAAAAGGTGTCTTGCAGCTCGTGCATTTGGGATATGGAAGACTAAGGGTGCAAAAAAGCAATACTTCAGCAAATTACTTCCTAGAAGTGAGTTAATCACTAAAGCATAGGTTGGAATAGTAAGTGTATTATTAACTAGTCTTTCAGGATTTTTCAGAACAGTATTATAAGGTGAGACTGAAAGCAATCAGCATTTTATTTTAAGTTTTTTCTTAAAGATCAGTGATGCTCAGCAGAAATGCTCTTTGCCAGAGAAGGAGAATGAACTTGGGTTTCACACATCCTGGAGATAAACCTCAACAACTGAACAAAAAGTGAGAATATGTTAGAAAAGTCTCAGAATAATGTTTGATACAGAAAGGATGACTGGAAAAAGCATTTCTAAGTTTTATATTTTACTTAGTAAGCCAAAGAAAACATTTTCTCTGATAGGAAGACTGTTTTAATTTAATTGAATAGTATTTTGTTGGAATGACAGATTATTTCCATAATCTCACTCCAAATTTCAATTCCCTAAAACATTGAAGTGCCAGGACATGTCAGTAAAATAACTGTGACAGATGCACAGATTTGCATTTCCCTAACAATCATCACGTGCAGAGAATACAAATACCAGCTTTGAAAATTTTCAACCTGTGTAATGTTTGCAAAAATATAAGCAACTGGAAGCAATGCTACCAGCTTGGTTCCACCTGTAACGACACTGCACCATCTAAGTCAGATCATAAGCCTCAGATCTCATCTTCTTGTTCCTTACAGAGCAGCTGTAACAGCTGTATTTCCTGTCACGGGATATAAATACTAACCCCTATTCCAAAACAGGAATTGCGGTTACATCGCCCAAACAACTTTCAAAGTCCTAGCCTCTATTTTAAATGAGGAAATAGAAGATACTTTTGCCTGCCATTTACAAAGTTACCAGTATTTTCACCAACCAGTAAACACCACACGAAACTTTTAAAAGAATCCTCTTCCTCAGGTTTTCAAGACAGGAGAGTCTCTGATTTGTTCACACAGAGCAACAGCAGCAAAACATTTGTTTAACAGTTCTCTAAACGCTGATGCTAGTGCTCACTCATCTTTCTTGGTGCTCTCTCCCAGATCTGAATACCATATTTGTTTCCACACACCTAACTAGAAAACGTTTAACAAAATAAAAGCCCTGCAGATCATCACTAAAGTTTATTACAGAAGTTCACCTCAAAACTCCTTCTCCAGAAGCACTCCTGTACCCGATTTACTATAATTTCCTTTTCCAGTGGCCTTGATGGGTCCAGATTCCTGTCTCCAGTTTTGGAAAGGTTATCTTAAAATTTATTTTCAATTACCTGTACTTCCACAGGAATGCTATCTGAGAAATGGGTTACATGCAGGAAAATGCTGTACAATACAGCTGCTGATAAAGCAACTAATTCTTTTGCTGCACTATAAAAGATATAGTTAACCCCCATAATGCTAAATGCAGTTGATCCGGATACGTAGCAGATGTCACCTGACTGCATCTGAAGTCAGGTAACAGCTGTATGTGGCAATAATATAACTATGACTTCCTCTAAAGTGTTCAACTGAAAACTAAAAAACACAATAAGTGATGTTTAAAACGGGCTTACTTTAAGAAGTTTAAAAGACTAGGGGAGAGGTCATACATAAATTCAAGCAACAATGCAAAACAAAGACTACAGGAAGCTTGTAAGGAAACAATATTCTTTTCTATACAGATATTTTTTTCAAATGCATAATTTATTTTTAAATTCATAACTTACAATTATCTTCTACATCCTTTTTGCTGTCTTCTTCCGCAGGAAACACTTGACTGACAGCAGCCTGGAAAGTCTGTTAGATGAAAAATATTAACATTGTCAGTTCTATAAAAATAGAAATATAGTTCAAAGATATCTAATGCGAAGATACAAGTGAGTGCACTGTAATTGTCCACGGTTTAAACAAAGTTGCCAGCTTTATACTTCAGCATTGGAAATTTTACTGAGTTACTAGATGCAGGTAGGAGCTGCTGCATTTATGTTACTATACTACATTATAAAAATGCATTCACTGTAGTACATATTTTTGCTGCAACAATATTTGATGTTCATTTCCAAAACTGCATGTAATATTGTAATATCATGTAATATAAAAAATAAAGATTAAAAAAAACTACTGCAAAGGGAACAACATTGTAAAGGACATACAGCTTCCTCAGGTTTGCAAAGAAACACAAAGAATAAAAACCAAATTATTAGTTCAGTCAAAGGACTGTGCTGTCATTATCATATGCTGTTTTTAAACATTCCTACTTAAAATATAAGTGTTCAATACATAATAACCTCTGTATCCCCAAACACTGTAGCCTTGGTTGTTGCTTGTTGCATTTATTTTTCTTCAATAAATCAACACTAAAGTAAAATAAGACCTTCCCTTCCTTCAGCCCTTGTATTCCAGTTATACAAAACAGCCATTTATCAAGTGCTCACAATCAACTGGAAAAATTCATAACAAAAGCAACTTTGTTTTTTCTTTATTCTCCAGAAATCATAATTTATATTGTTGTAAAAAGGAAGGAAAAACATCCTAGCACACATGCATTACAGCATCTGCACAAAAATACCTATTGTAAGAGTAGGTTTTTAATTATACTTCTTTGCTGCAGTAATAGCTCGTTTGCACTACCTATGAATGAACAAAAACCTTGTTGTACCAACTAAACACGATAGCCGCCATGCTGCTGCAGGCACAGTCTCCTTTTCCCTGTGGAAATGGAGACAAGAAGTCTAGTCTAATATTTGAAAAGGCAACCAACCGGACCTAAAGAATGACCTTAATAAACAAACATGTTTGCTTGTTTAACATTGTACTCAGCAAGACAGTCCCATGAGAAACATTTCATGTGGAAGTTTAGGAGAAATACAGCAACTTGCTTCATCTTTGCCTCAGTACAACAGACACAGTATGTGAGCTCTTGTAGCTTACACCGCCACGGGCAGCCACAAATTCCAATTCCCTTTGAAGTGGAAACGGTTAAAAATGTCTCAAAGCAGAACTAATTGCTGCCAGTCAGAAAACAGTAAGTCTGTAATATCCCTTCCCTACAAAGTTATCATAAAGTATGCGATTTGTAGTCATAATAAATTATATTTTGTCATTCCTTTATCAGGATCTAATGCAGAAAAACATGCACAAGAAGCTTTCCTAAGCGAAAGAGAACTGCTCAGTGACATTGGAAAGTCTGAACATCCACCAGACTAACTTCCTCCAAAATAACCTCTGTCAGAACATGGTGGAGCTCTAGAGGACCTGAATGGACCTACCTAAGAAAGTTGCCAGCTGCAATTTAAAGTTTTAGCAGCGTAGAGATTTCCCTCCTCTCCCCCTTTCTTCTCTCTCACAATATTGCAGTTAGAACACATTATCCTAATAATTTTCTCTGCAAGTTTGTTAACAATAAAGGTGCATCCCATTGGGTAAAGACATATTTGAACAAAAGTCTCCCACGTAATCAGTTCACTGTGCATGAAAACAGTAGACAGGTTTTAAAAAAAACTATGACTGGCTCCACGAAAATCTAACTTCACTTCTTGTTCTTGTCTGCTGATGTGTAACACAAGTTTAACCACTAAAAAAAGACAGATTTTTTCTTCACGGGAGAAAATGAACACAATACCCACCTATTCTGTAAGACTCTTCACAGATCTTTGATACTTAAACATTTCATGGATCTAAAGCCAGCCATACCAGATCTATCCCAGAAGAGGAAGGAAGACGTTTTTCAATGTCCTCACCACTCAGCCTTCTGATCCAAGACAAATTTCAACGAAAAAAATGAGAATTCATGCTGTATGATGTCCTCCATTTTTTTTTCACTCAATGTGAATTCATTTCTAGACTATTTCAAAAGTGATAAATAAGCAGTATGAAGAGGAGTTATCTGAAAGCTGATGTTTTTCTCCTGGACTTTTTTAGATCAGTATGTGAAGCCTAGTTTCAACTATGTCAACAAAGAATTTCACTCCTGTATTCAACAGCTGGATGTCTGCCTTATGTAAGGTGATTACTTGTGATGTAGGTAAGTACCGTTAGCTAGATGTGCAGAGCTCTGAGTATTGCCAATTATTATTAAAATCTAACATATTAAATAGGAAAATGGGCAAGGTAACCCAGGTCTGTCAATAAAAAATTATCCAAATAAATTCTTTACTATGTTGTCCCATTTATTTATTTTTTTAAAAATGTTTATTGTAAGGAGAAAACACTTCAGGCATTGGTGGAAGACTTTTGCATCAAGGCATAGTTTAGGACAAACTTCTCTAAGAAAACGGAGAGAGTATTAATCTTATGAGACACTAAAATGGTCCCAGGAGGCAAAACAGAGGGTTTAGGGGGTTTTGTAGGGTTTTTTTCCCCCCTCTTTGTAATAAAGCAGCCCTTGAAATCCAATGGCAATCTTAACTATTCTCCCAGAAACTAGATGAGTGAAAAAAGATATCTTTCCATTCAAGCAGGATCTTCTTTCTGCCATGTAATCCAATATGTGTAACCATGTCTCCCTTTATACCTTCCAGATACAGACAGGAGACATCCCTACTCTCAGCTGTATTTCACAAACCAACCTAAAGCAGTACAAATGGTGTGTAAGACAGACAAGAACATGTCCCATTTGTGCAAGCAAGCTGCGCTCACTGCAAAAAAAAAAAAAAAACAAAAAAAAACACCCTTAGCTTGAAACACTGAACTTTGGACATTCTGATCCTTACTTTCAAAGTACATTTATTCATTTATACTTAGCCCGGAAAAATACCTTTCCCCTTATTCACAGCATACCAGAGCAGGCACCCCACAAAGCCCTCCATGACCCTTCAGACCTGGCGCAGAGCCATAAGGTGCCTCTCAGTTGACTGCAGGAGTGTCACTGGGTGCGTGCAGCACCCCACGCCTTCCCAATGACTGCCAGAACTCATTACTGCTGATGCTTTAGGAAACGCCTGCCCCAAAAACTCCTCACTGCCACCAGGGTCCCGGGATGGTATCTCAGGGTACAAGTCCCTCCGAGGCATCTCTTCATAATTGCTTTACTTAGATTTCCTACCTCCAGGAAAAAAAAAACAAATTCCCCATTTGGCAATTTCACTGTCATCTGCCTTCTCCCTGTTACAGCATCAAGCAACACAACAAAATGAGATATATGCAACAGGATCTGAGGTTAGGATTCCCAGTCAATTCAGAAAAGTACACCCAAAGTAGAAGTGTAAATGCAATACTAGTTGAGTTTAATAACTGGCTGCCTTTCTACCCGCCTCCTTCCTTGTACACCAGCATGCGACTGCTGGTGGGACACAGGGCTGCCAGCCCCAGCCCCTAGTGCAGTCCAGAGCCCATCCTCAAGGCAGCGCTCCAGCCCTAGGTGGGACCATGCTCATTAGCAAACCCCTCTCCAGTTTCTCTGTTTTCTTTCCAGTCCTGGCATTTATCAGCCTTGCAAGCTGATGATCTAATTTTTGGGAAGTAGCTCCCCTCATGTAACACATACATCCTCTGTTGTGATAATGAGCTCCTGCAGCTTGGATTACTCTTCTTTGTACAGTGCAGGTTGGGTGACTCAGATCCCCACCTCTCTTTAGACACCCAGCCTCCATGCAGAAATGTAAATACCGTTGTTAACTCCATATGGGCTGCGGTACCCAAAACTGCTACTGCTGGTTTATAAGTAAATCAGCGTGTTGGCCAACTACCTTCACCCAGTCTGGACTGGATAACTCGGTTTCATTATACAAAGCAATCTACAGCCACGATGGCCTCAGGTCCTCCTTATCCTGTCACTGGTTCCTGCCCTCCCAAAAACTTTCCATGTCTTCATTTTTAAGGTGGATCTGTTCTCTGCCCTCGTTTGCTTTGTCACGCACAGCTCAGTGGGCAGACTGCAACTGGTGTTGCCACACTGCAACACCAGAGCTAGCTATGGGTGAGGAAGGGAGAGAAGATTTTAAGACATCATGAAACTGCTGCCTTGCAGCATTTATTGCAGTTATTAGCAACATATTTTAATTAACCATTAAGTAGTATAAAAGGCAATAATCAAACATATGCATACACATTTCCTTTTCAGCCTGTGATCTCTCGTAAGCTACCAGCACCTACAGAGAATACATATGACATGTTAATGACCCAGATTAAAAAATAATAATAAGTTACACTGCCCGGATATGTTTACAAGATCAGGTTACTCCTCTCCTCCCTGTAATTATCATGGGCAACTCCAGAGTTGCTGGATCACTCCTTCTTACTGAACAGTGCTTTTGAACTACCATATTAAGTAAACAAAGTTGATAATAATGGGTATTAATGCTGACTACTTCAAATTAATGGTCTAAGTGCACAAGAACAGAGTCTTCTTAAAAAGAAATGAGAAACATTTTACTATAAAAAGAAATCAATGACACCTTGAAAAGACTGAGAAGGTAATCAGGAAAATGTTTTACTCCACCTCTATTTATATAAGTAAGTTTGATAATTAGAAATATAGGACCATAATCTCTACGGTATTTAAACTGTGAGGTGTTTGTTCCCTTAGATGAATGAACATTAGGCCCTTAATTGATCTGCTTAATTCAAGAAAAAAGCCAACAGCAGAACAACAAACTTTCTAGACAAAAGAGATTGTTGTGAACCATGAAGCAAAATATTTGTATTGTAGGATCATTCTTTTGTTTTCACAAAAAAAAAACACAACAAAACAAACAAACAAACAAAAATCCCTGAAAGGAGTATATGTTAGAAATAAATACTGACTCAGGAATCTCCTTACTGTCTGTTTCTGTTTCAATACACAGACTTTTGCTCTTTATCACATCAGAGCCATCTGGGGATATAAACAGAAATAGTGGTGGGGGTCAAAATCATTTAAATCAGTTAAAGAGTACTTAGCCATAGCTTTGGAATATTTAATATTCCTGTCTGAATAATTTTGCTCTTCCCCTAAGTGAAGAATGCATACTAAACCTACAGACTTTCTCTCTCACACACAAAAATCAGATATTGCACTTGCTTTTTATTTCTAAGGAAAGCAAAATCAACTTCCTCTCAAAGATGGAGAAGAAAGCTGATAAACATTCCCCCAAAAGGAAGGACTGCTGCATAACATTTTGACCTGTGACAAGACATTCTCCACTATTGTTGACGTGAAAAAAAAGTTACAAAAAACATTTTGTATTTTCCACACCTGAAGACACAGAAACAAGAAAATTGTCAGAAAGGGCACGTCACATTTCACAAAGGCCAAAAATCACAACTTTTAAAATAGTGTCTGATCTTATTCCAGCTAGCAAAAACCAGGATGCTGACCATCTGAAGTAGGATAATTGATAGATACAAGGTGCTTCCTGTAAAAGCTGACATTTAATTACAATATACTGAATCTGAAAGATGTCATGATAAATGAATCAGTTGGAACATGCTAATTAGGATGAATTAGGCCTTCATTTTAAAAGTTACATTTATTTTACCTTTAATTTGATGTATCAATTCGATAAGACCTTTGTTTGACATCGTGTTACTTCTCAAGGTACTTGAGGTAAGAGGACTCATCTCTCAATCTTCATCACTCTAACAGTAAGGTGTCTAATCTAAGCCAGAGCCTAGGATAAACCTGTAGGACACTCTCTATGCATATAAGGGAAAAGAGAGAAGCTAATCTCAATAGTAGACTCTTAACCAGCCTCTAATTTAGAAAAATAAAGCATACAGTACTGAAACAAATGGCTATGGAGATTCAATCCTCCTCTCTTTCACAAGGGTCCTGCACCTGGGTCAGGGCAACCCCCGGTATCAATACAGGCTGAGGCATGAAGAGATTGAGAGCAGCCCTACTGAGAAGGACTTCAGCGTACTGGTAGATGAAAAGCTGGACATGATATTAGGAAAAAGTTTTTCACTGAAGGGGTTATCAAACATTAGAATAGGCTGCCCAGGGAGGTGGTAGATTTGCCATCCCTGGAGGTGTTTAAAAAAAGGGTAGATGTGGTACTTGGGGATATGGTTTAGAGCATTTCTGTCAGGTTAGATTAATGGTTGGACTTGATGATCTTAAAGGTCCCTTCCAATCTCAACAATTCTATGATTCTATGAGCTGGCAGTGTGAGCTCGCAGCTCAGAAGGCCAACTGTATCCTGGGCTGAATCAAAAGAAGC
>VZSZ01004986.1:429082-460020 GCA_013398815.1 Ibidorhyncha struthersii | reverse complement strand
GGGAGGGAGTGTCCCCAGATGGCTCCTTGCAGCTCTTTCCCCAATTACCCTAGCCTGTGAACCAAAAAAGGGGTATATCTCACGATTAAAACAGAAATACAAGACAGATGCAAAGCTAAGACTATACTAGGAGTGTGTATACAGATGTATAGACACATATATATATACACACGTCCATGCAGTGGGTCATATGACTAATGGATACTTGTCTGTACCTGATTTGGTGTGCAAATACTTGAATTTCTGTAATAAGCACATGTCGAGGCATGTGAGCAGAAATCCAGTTTCTTGTCATTTGAGACAAATGAACGTGCTTACTCTTTTCACATGACTAGGCACACGGCCTTTAAATAACCCACAAATATATTCAGCCACAATTGATTTATCATACTCTAAGCCTTTGAAAGAGTGACCTCTCATACTGAAATATTACAACTCTGCCTTTTAAGAAACATCAACCTTACTTTCTGTAAAAATATGATGTGAAAGTTACTTGAGAGGAATCTATGATGTACAAGTGAAATAGATGCAAAGGCCAAGACATTCAAACCTTTGGCTTCTCAAGTTATGCAGCTAAATAAGCTCCCAACTAAAAGGACTATTTGATTGCATACAATGCTCATTGAACTAACCAGGAATGTTGCCAGGATTGGCACACTCTGAATGGCTAATGGTGCCATTTTAAATATGCTGAATTAGTTGTCTTTAAAAAAAAAAAAAAAAAGGAAAAAAACAAAAAACAAACAAACAAAAAAAAAACCCTACTGTATAGTCCTTACCCTAATAAGAATAAGGAGTCCACACAGCTTGAAAGGCTCACTTCTCCTGGCCATTTCTTACTCCCCTCCAAAACTCATTCACATATTATATTGACACGCTTTAGTGATTCCAAAATTTGTAAAAAGTATCTCATCTCACCAAGGTGTAACTTGCCTCACTCAGCATGAATGAAATGAGCCTGCCAAGCAGCAAACACTGACAGCAAACTCCAAGAGCCTGCAAGCTAGAAGCATGTCCCACATTTTTCTTTTCCCACATCTGATGGAAAAAGGAGCTCCAAAATTTCTCACAACCAGGGAAGGTTGCAGGCACTTTTGCCATAAGCAGCGGCAAGGAGGGTCATCGGCCCACCAGAAAATTGTACAGCCATGAGCAGAAAAGGACACTCTTGTCCCACAGAGGATCTGTCAGGACATGCTGTACAGGACCTGCTTTTTGCTGCTTCCAAGGACTTTAGAAAGGTTTGAAGAGAAGGAAAAGGCTTGCTGTAACTGCGTTGTGAATGCTGCCGGTCTTAGCATCTTACTTGTCAAGGAATAAGACAATTTGCTATTAACTTTAATGTGAAATGATAGAATTAATTCTAAAGCAAAGACTCAGAATGTAAAGTCAAATATTTTTTAAACAAAGTAGCATTCTGAAGAGACTTTGAAAAAAATAGCTATAGAGTCTTTAATTTAGTGTTGATGTCTGGGTTTGTGTTTAAATTTGTTCAATTAACCAGATTCCCCCCCCCCTCAAATGCAGTTCAGGATGTAAGAAGCTCATGAAGATTTTAACAAATGTTTCCAGTATATTCTACTCACACAATTCATGCTATTTAAAATGTTATATTTTATACAGGAAAACTTGTGGTTTACTTTACGCCCATGAATGGAGCATATTAACTTCTTTTAACTACTGATAGAAAGTTTATGTTCTAAAACCTCAAGTGTCCCATTCACTTCTATTTACTTCAAATCTTTTTCCACATCCCATGAACTCTACAATACCATCATCTTCATCATGTGTTGCCACCACTGCATGATAAATCCTGTAAAACATCTGTATTGACTTACAATTGGCTGTTGGCCGTTTTTTCTTTACTTTAGGATTCCGTAAATCAGATCTACTATACGCCACAGTTTTACAGACTTTTTAATTATTTTTTTTTAGCCATACAACATTTTTTTTGCTGCATACAACTGCCATTGCGGGCATAGTTGCTAAACAGCTGAGTTTATTTCTAGATATAGCCAGGCCTTCATTTCTTCACAAGCCTATCATTTGCTTTTAAAATGCTAGTTCAAATTAGTATTTAACTGGTATGTCACACAACCACTAAAAACAAGGCTCTCTTTTACATCCCAAGTAGCATGGTCAGGGCTCCGGAGGTAACCGTGTCTCACAAGAAGCAAACTCTGAAATTACTGTCAAAATTTCTGCCAAAAGTGAGATTCCGACCTACCCAATTAGCATCCGAAGGCTTCTGCTTTGCTCACTGACATGGGCTTTTGCATTCTTACCTATTCTTAAGCCTACTTCATGCTTTATTAATAAATTACAATAGGGGAGCCTCACAAGCTAAAAAAATCCTCTTGAAGGACAGCGCAGTGATTGAATTCAGCCACCAGCAAGAAATGCATGTTTAAGAAAAATACCTGAGGCTTAGCAAGCGTCTAAGAAGCCATTGGGTGAAAGCAGCTAAATACAAGTGTAGTATTCACAGGACAATTACTTTTAATAAATACAGTCTTCTGCCTGAGAAGTGACACGAAACCAGTCATAATATTTTGGTTTTGGCACCACTCCATCCCTGTCAGCTGGGACTCTGACCAGCATGAGGTCATACCTGTTTTATTATCTACCCCTCCATCTGATGTATAGGCCACTGGCCTTGAGACAGATCCACGAAATCTGTTCCCGAACCAGCTCTTGAACAGCCAGTTTCCTGCCCAGCCTATTAAGGTGAACAGAAACAAAACATGTTCAAAGTTCAACTACCTGATATAAATCCTTTAGAAAAAGAAAAGAGCACTTTAAAATAAGAAACTATGCTTGACCGATTAAAACATACGTAACACAGACTACAAACCGGGAAAAATATAGATTTGGATGGAGAACCTTCAAATCATATTTTTCCCATAAAAATACAGCCCCAGTCTGGTTATAGACCATTCATTAATAGCTATCAGTGTGAACAAACATTTTTTCCCCCCATACACATCCATCTAAATCCAATCTATATGCATCCACCTTCACTACACTGCTGAAAAAGCACAGTGTTTCTGAAAACTATGAAAGCAAGAAGACTCACATCCAGGCTAAAAGCACTAAGGCAACAAATTTGAGAGCAAAACCACCAAACACAAGGAGTCACCTGAATGATGCTTCCAAACAAAGGAGGCCAAAATGAGCCATCTTCCACGTTTGTATTTGTGTATATGTTCTCAAAATATATTAAAGTAGTTGATTATAAGTTGTTAGGTCATTTTGGTCTCCACAATTAAGACCTCTTCTAACACTAAGCAGAGAATTCACAAAGGTTACACTTACAACCAGGAATCCAGCCGCCCTTTTCTCTTTCTATAGTCAGTAGAAAATGAGACCCGGAACCCTGTTCTGGGGAACTTGTCTCTCCGTTGAGCAGGAGAGGAACAGTAATAAAACAAGCCTTTGTCTGAAGGTGGTAAACTTAATAGGGGTTCCTGCAAATGTCAGATTTTATATTTTCATAATTGGCAAGCAGTAATAGACCTCGCTTTAATTATCAGCAATAGGATGCAACACATTCAGCACTGGCTAAACACTAGTAGCCAGCAGTTCAAATAACTTGCAAGACAAAACTGTACTGCACTCCCCAGATTAAAATAGCAAGAGAAACACCTGCTAGCTCTTCTTTAACTTCTTCTGCACTATTATTCCCTCTTTTGGAGAATGTTTAATAATATTGTTTCCTCAAAAAAACTATCTACGTAACACATTGAGTATATGAAACAACTAAGAATCCTCAGTTGAAAGTTGGCACATTATCATCCCACTCATGAAAAGAATGTAGTACAATTACATTTTGATTTTGTAAAGTATTCAAAAGGAAATCAAACACTAACACCTGGTGAAAGAATTCTAGGAAGGCAAAATACAGTAAAGCAATTTTAAACTTGTTGCCAGAGCTCAGAGGTAGGAATTTGCATGATCTGATCCTATTTACTATCCTATGAACAGTTTACTATACCAAGGCTTGATTGCTGAATTAACTAATTAAAACAAATGAAAAATTTAACTTCATTAAACAACTGGCAGTATCTCATTTGGTTGACTAAATCTAAAGGAAATAAACTAGTCAGAATAGATATAATATCAAATTATCACAGTAAAAGTAGAATTACATAGGTTATTTTATCTTAAAAAAAACCTAGTACTTGTGTGTTTAAGAGATGCTCAAAATTCTGCAGGGTACATCGAGCACATGAGAGTTCTTTGGAAAAGGTCCTGTCAACATACAGGGCAGGCCAGATAGAGGAAAACACTTACACAGTGGTCGTCCACTGTCAGTCAAGTTATTTTTTCAACCCTAGTTCATTGCTTAACTGAAACTTCAACAAATCAAAGCTTAGGCAGCATCCAGCACTCTACTGCACTTGATACAATATTTCAAAGGAACTGCAGATACAGTACAGAGTTTTTTTTTTTTTTGAGCTAAATGCCATACAGTCATATCAGCATTATTTAACTGAATATTAAACCCATTCAATTTTTCTTATTTACTTTTTCAATTTAATATAAAACTTCTCTGCACTAACACACTCTAGTTTAGCCATACCAGACTGCATTTTTTTCATACCTATTTAAGATAACAGCAAGGTAACTGTGTCAAGTGGAAACTTCTGCCAATCAAGAAAACAAGAAAACAGGCTAGAATACAGCACAGCACAAAGGTATCTTCAAAAACAATTTGCCTTGAAAATGGTAATGTTGACTTGTTAGTCATCAACACATTTTGTAGACTTAGACGAATAAAACAAAGAGTAATAGTTCACGCATCTGAGAATTACTAGATAAAAACTTCTTTTAAAGCTACACGATCTGACTGCTGAAGACAATTTGAGCACAACAGCTGATGAAATTATTCTCATGGCATGCTCACTGCTTGTATATTTGCATGTATCAACATGTTTTTAATACCAAGCAGTTAGAAACTGATTTCTGTAGTACTTCCATAAGAATCACTTTTTTGTATTTGTATTCACTTTGTAGTTAGCATTCACCCACAAAACACCTACTCTGTCGTTGTGTTTACTACTCAAAACATTTAAAAAAAAAAAACAAACAAGCCAATCCCTCACGCTTAAAGCAGAAGAGAAATCTAGTTTTAATTAAATTAATTAATTGCCACTAAATGTGGCAATTCCCAATTACAAAAAAAAAAAACTGTTCTGGACCTTGGTAAAGCAAGCCTGCAATGCTCCACATAATTTCTCAAACACATTCACCTGGAACATCCATGCTTGGAAGAACAAATTTTAAGGAGCAGAAGAGGGGTTGTGGTAGGAACAGGATTAGCGGAAGACCTGTACAGCTTACTCTGAACCATCTCACCTTCCTGTGCCTTAATTTCTGCTCCAGCCAATTCACCTGAGCTACGCTCCTGACTTTGCTCCTGCCTCTTCCCCTCCTGGCCACCTTGAGAAATACTGGTCCAGGGCAGGAGATGGTGTGAGTAAGAACAAGTACTTTGAAAAACCACACAATTACTTCGTCTGCAAATATTTAAATGGCTGTTGCATCCAAATAAGTTCCTAAAAAGAATCAACTTGTTAACTCAGTTAATGGTAAGAAGCTTCCTTCCCAGGAACTGAATGTTTCATACTTATCACTATTCTGAAAACAAGGTGTTAGACACATTGGGCTGCAGGCAAGAACTCTACCAGTTTTGAAATACATTTGTTTCATGCTTTTTAAAACACATCATGCTTAATAAATTACCACTTTTGTATGTATATGCACCTTTCACAGAACAAAAACACAGCCCATTAAAAAAGGATGAGATCATTAAAAAAGCTCCTTTTGTAGGAAGCTTATCTAACATAATTCGTACTTAAACCGAACAGACTTCTTAAAAGGCTGTGTGTCTTTCCGCTGTTGTTTACTAGGTGCCAACAGCCTCAGTACCGCCTAAGAAACAAAAATAAATACTTCCTGGCCAAGAAAATCTGCCACTGAAGGTTACAGCAAAGCTCCAAGAAAGCCAAAGGAAGAAGGGTTTGGGCAATTACAACAAACGCGCCAACTCTGTGGGTACGGTGGAAGAAGCGAGTCCACAAGAGGGTCTG
Organism: Ibidorhyncha struthersii; assembly: GCA_013398815.1. NCBI lineage: Eukaryota > Metazoa > Chordata > Aves > Charadriiformes > Charadriidae > Ibidorhyncha > Ibidorhyncha struthersii. Next base: position 453,928 of record VZSZ01004986.1, on the reverse strand, counting down.
AAGACAGAAAAGGACCACTCATTGCACACCACCAGAGGAGAGACAGCAAACACTGCAAATCCCCACTCTCACGAACCGTGCTGTGTGAGAGACAACAAGGAGTGGTGAAGACAGAAGGCTGACAGAAACTCAGCAAAGGAAGACAGCAACACACATTTTATATCCCCTACCAGATTGGTATTAGGTTGTATTAAATCCTGAGGTAACCACAACCACATTTGTACCTGACAGGACGTACTTCCACGAAGAATGACCAAGGCACACATGAAGGGAAAAAAAGAAAAGCTATTTTCTATAAACCCAAAAGAATTAAGCAAAGGGAACAAGCAGCTTCCATCTGTCATCGATGCCAACAGATTTAGCTCGCAGCAAGATGTAGTATGGAAACATTTCCTTAGACCTTTAAAAGAAAAAGCACTCATCTTGTATAAAGCTTTGTTTGGTGACCCTAAAAGAAAAAATAACAGTAGTTCTAGCTTCAAGAATTTCAAATCTACCGAAAGGCAACTTCTCACTTTTACTAAGCCTAACCAAAACCGCTAGCTGCAAAAACCTCAGTGGAAAGTTTGAAAGTTTTCCCATCTGCCAACAATGGGGGCTGCAAGAGCCAGTGCTTGTGGGGAAAGCTTTCTAGTAGACTCGGCACAGCCGGGCTTACTGTTTTTTTGGAAGCGCACCCCTCACCAGATCCCATAAGCAGCAAAGATCTTCATGGCACCTGATGTCACTGCGTCCCCCATGTGCAACTGTGCCCACCTGCGCTCCCCACGGCCAGTACTGACTGGATCCATCAAGATGCGGCTTATGCGGTAGCATCCTACTGCATAACAGTTCGAAATGAGAACAAAACACAAAAAAAAACCTCAATACCATGAAAGCCAGGCCGAAACAGCTCTTATTTAGAGCAATGTACTTCTAGTTAGCCTCTTAATATAATTCTAACTAGTTATAAAATTCTGTCAAACTTTAGTACCAATTCTCTTTAGCCATATTTGTCCGATGGCAACTGCTGTCATACAAGGCCAAGATGAATTCTGTACAACTCTAAGCTTGTAAAACTCTAACCACAGAGGTTGTGGTCTTTCAGCTATGACATTGGGAAGCTAAACTTGATTCATATTAGGATGAATCAAGGTGTGATGCATCTCATGATTTACTCTGTGATTCCTGCCCTTCTGCCAGCTTTTTAAGCTAATGTTCTCTCAAGGACATTGTTCCTATTTTAGTTCCCACTAAAAAAAAAAATACAGAGGTTTCTGTCCCAGTTCTCGTTAATTACAATAACCCGAGTGGAGCTCCTTGACAGATCAAGGAAGAATTACGCTGAAGGGATCTGCACAAGCATTTCTGACCAAGAGCGATGCCTAAGCCAGTAATAGCATCAAGCAGAAAGAAGCAACACCAAAAACACAACATCAAATTTCAGCAAGACAAAAAGAAAAAAATGCTGAAGTTAAAATTAAAGAAAGAGCTCCTCAGTTATGGTCTGGACACTACTTCAGAAGCTTTACTAAACAAAGGGGACCAGAAAAACAGATATGGATAAGAGACAGAGGCTGAAAGAGGATGTTCAAACCAACCGAGCTCTTTCAGACTGTGCAAGTCAGACCTAGTGAAACCAGCAGGCAGGGAGAGGGGAAGAGAGGAAGTACAAGGCAGAACTCGGCAAACAGATAAAGGCATCAAAGCAAAATCAAAGGCGCGTTAAGCTGTCTCATGATAAAGTATAAAGAACACACAGAAGCAGACAGACACACTCTCTTGCAGATCTAGCTGGAGTAGTTCAAGCTAATGAGGTGCACTCTAGACTTAACTATCCTTATAGCTGAGAGACCACAGTGTGACCACTGGTAGCAGTGCTCAAGGACGCCAGCTTAAATCATATCCAACAAATAGCCTCAACAAGGGCAGGTAACTTCAAACCCCTTCAGCTAGCACTTTAATGTTGTATTTACACCCTCGCGTGCCACATTCTCCAAGTGTAAACATCAGAAAGAAGAAATACTTCTTGAAGACTGACGATGACTCCCTCTAAGCTAATGAAGTCTAAATTCTCCTTCAGTTATGTCATTTTCCAGCCTTCCCCACCCATTCATCTTCTACATCTCATACTCTCCTACTGTCAAATTAGAGTGCCCCGTTCCCCCACCCAGTGCACCTTGCTGCCAAGCTATTGCTCATCTTCAGGTGACCTAATACAAGAACCGATGTGTTTATTCTCTTTTAAGACTACACATCCGTCAGTTTCTCTTTGAGCTCTGCATACAAGATAAAACAAAAGCTACCAATCCGCCTCAAGTCTGCCAAACACGAGGGACCTCAGCTCCAGCACAAAAAAAAAAGTAGAAAAAAGTAGAAAAACAGATTATGCAAATGAAAAAAATAGTAAAGTAAGAAAGTCCTTCCTTTTATTCCCAATTACTTAATGGAAATGCTATCACTTACCATAAATATTGGTTTGTTATGTAAATACCTGGTCAGTAGCTTCCATAATCTGAATTGCAGAAGCTGCACATTATGATAAGTAATTGGGACCCTAGAATTTTAATCCTCTAGACCATCATAAATGTCAGCTAAAAGCACATCTTGGTGTAACCAGCTTGCACCAGTTAAAGCAAGCATATATTGCATTTTACTTCAGTTTTTGCCAAGCTGATTCAGGAAAAGGCCAAGGCAGACTGAATCCCTGAAGTTATTCTAACTCATATGAACACAGATTAACCCAAGTTCATCCCCTAATAAGAAAATCAGAGACATATTCCTAACCACCAATTTGGGGGGGTGGGGGTGTGTGTGCCCCATCAAAACCAAACCAAAAATCCCCAAACACAACAACAACAACAAATTTTGAGTATTATTGGATTTCTGATTCACCAGCAATTCAAGAACTCTCTACAACTTAAACTAATTTTTCAGAAAAATACTTGAAGAAGAAAGCCTGCACTAACTAGTGACAATACCATACATTCTGTACTTTTAGATGAGTCACGCTCAGCCCCTGAGTTCAGGCATCCCTATAATTCCAACAGAGAAAGTCAAGAGCTGAATTGTAACCTTAAGCCTATCAGTAACTTTGTTCTCCCCGGCTGCACTCGTGAATGCTTTAGAAATACCCTGGGGACTCTAGGGGTAACCAATTCGCAACTCCAGCCCCTTCCCTGAACTCATTTGCCTTGTTGAGTTTTGAACTTTAGCTATATAAGTCTCTCGCTGCAGTGTAATAAAGCAAAGCTAAGTAAGTAAGTAAATACAGAGATAAGCAAGAAAGCAACCTGCACTGAGTTTTATCAGTTTGATAAATACATATGCCTATAAATAACAGAACAGAGACACATTTGCATGATAATTTGGTTTTGCAGTCCAGCAATAAGAAAACATCGCCAAACACCACTTCCCGGTACATTTCAGAGTGAAAATGGAACTGATATTTTAGAAAAATAAGAATATATACCCAGCCAGGATCCAAGTTAAATCAAATAAACTAAGCAGTGCGGATGGCAGCATCAAAGGCTGCTGGAGGGTCTGCAGGAAACCCCAGATGCTTCACCTCAGGCCACTGCAGAGAGGCTGAGCTGGAAAAAAGACAACTGTACTTTCTGTCTTACTATCAGAATAACAAATAGCAAGTAAATCAGAGGTTCCCAAATAGTACCAGCTTTGATTTGGTCCTTTTATTAAAGGAGAAAATACTAGAAACTAATGATAATCAGCATCTGCAGATTAACAGGTATAATCCAGGAACTGTCTACTGTCATCCCTCTCTGCACAGAAACCATAATTCTTTTAGAGACAGAAATTAGCTCCTAGAAACGCTTACATTATTAGCTGCCACCTCCTTTTTCACCTCTTCGTATCAGCTTGTACTTCCTACAAAAAAAGTACAGGTGTAATTTATAGGTGATGGGCTGAAATACAGACAATCCTCTACAGATTGTAATGAACTCAGGAGAAACTCCTTCAGAAATGGGTAACTAAAAAAAAAAAAAACGGACAGAGAAATCTATTGCCAAGTTCATCAATGTCACTGATAAAGCAAGTCTGAAGGATGAGACTGAAAGCTTACTCTTAACATAAAAGAGCATGAGAGCCATTTAATACTATCAACAGCAAAGGACAAAAAAAGTACCTAGAGCTACCCAGAGAAAGTGACACAGAACATGTTTTGTCATTAAATCCATCGATTTTCTTGGGGATATAACTGCCCCTTTATTATGAGGCAAGACTGCACAAAGAGGAATTTCAGGAAGAGACAGTAATTGCAAAGAAATCATCTACTCTATTCTCAATCTCAAGATTTGGAACATACGTTTTAAGAATAAAATCCGCCAAAACGATCAGAGGGCTGGAGCACCTCTCCTATACAGAAAGGCTGAGAGAGTTGGGGTTGTTCAGCTTGGAGAAGAGAAGGCTACGGGGAGACCTTATTGTGGTCTTTCAATAATTAAAAGGGGTTTGTAAGAAAGATGTAGAGAGATTTTTAAGCAGGGCCTTTAGTGACAGGACAAGGGGTAATGGTTTTAAGCTGAAGGAGGGTGGATTTAGACTAGATAAGGAAGATACTTTTTACAATGAGGATGGTGAGACACTGGAACAGGTTGCCTACAGAAGCTGTGGATATCCCATCCCTGGAAGCGTTCAAGGTGACGGCTGGGTGGGACTTGGAGCATACTGATCTAGTGAAAGATGTCCCTGCCGACGGCAGAGGGGTTGGACCCTTAAAGGACCCACCAACCCAAATCATTCTATGATTCTCAAATAATCTTTAATTCTTGTCCTATTCCGGGGGAGTTTGTATTTTCAGAGAAGGCAAAGTGCTGGAAAGCTTAGGCATCTGAGCAGCAACAAATTAGACAAAATCTACCATTAGCACCAACAGGATCTCAGCAGCAGGGAAAACTGCAGACCATAACAACTTCCACATTAGCCACATCCTGACCACAGCTCAACTCTCTCATTTTTGGTAGGACACTTACTCTCTGCAAGCTTTGAGAAAGTTCTGGGCTTCCCTAAACCTAGGTACGAAGCCAAGCAGAATATGGACTCCGGAACACAGCTAATCTTTGCTCAGATTTTGCCACAGCCTAAAATAGATGTACTCCTGCCAGACAGATTGTTTTTCCTGCTGCTGGGTTATTGTCTTGGCGAGCTGCAGCAAGTAACTGATGCAGCTCCCACAGCTCCATACTTTTACAGACCACGTGTTATAAGAAATTCAGCTCAAGAACATCACGCTCACTTCTTGTTCAGAAAACAGTTGGAAGATCTAAGGCAGAAGATTAGTTCAAAGTCCAATTGTATTCTACTGACTCATTTTAAAACTTCAAACGCATCATCTGAACACCACTCACCTCCCCCACCATGTATAAAATGTTATTTATTAATGTAAGAGGAATGCTGCAAGAACGTGCACCCCTGCTCAAAAGATTGTTAAAGACAACAGTGACTAAAAATTACCAACCAGCATTACCACAAAAAATAGTTATTAATTTTCTGTCCAAGTGTTACAAAGCCTATACAAAAGACCAGGCTCGGCCTAATCTGTCTTTCAGAAGAAATCTGGGGTAGCTTTAAGGCTTTCAATAGTAAGTCCTATGGTGCAGGCGATACAGTGAACACACTCTCTTCACATGCAAGAGGGCTATCCCTGAGGCTGGGAATTGTTCTAAGGCACAGCAACCACAGGCACACGTGGTCTCAATAAATCTGATATGAAAATAAACTGAAAATAACACATGCAGAATCACGGCTACCAGGACCAACAATTAAGCATAATTACAAATTTTGTGCAGAAGCTCATGAGGAGGACAAACCACCACAGTCACATGTTAAGAACAGCCTATTTATTTTGGCAAGGAGGTCAAAAGTGAAGTCAATGAAAGCTTTTAGTCAGGTTGTAAATTCAGCCGCAAAACGTGGCTCAGGTGTTTTTAAATTGAAAACTTCCTGAGCAATTACAGCTCGAACAAAATTTCTGGGAGAATGAGCACTGTCATGCTGCCACTGCTACTTCCCAATTGGACTCGGCAGCTCAAAGATGAGAGCTTTTATCTTTGGCATTTCAGCCTTCATTTCAGACTATGCAAAATATTTTATAAAAAAAGCACACCTCCAGAGGTTAGGAAACTTGTCACAACAACCTTCCCCTTCTCCTTTAATTACACGAATATTTAGTTTCCATCTTATTTTCCTTTCTGTAACAATTATTCCAGAATTTAGCATTACAGTGGGGCTAGGATCATATTACATTGATTTTCACCTCAGGAACAAAATGAGAAATGAAAACACTTATTATTTTCAACTCTAAGTGACACCTTTCCTCCATTTTCATGCTTTACAGCCCTTCCTACAATATTCTGAATTAAATTGTGCACATTTTAGACCAAGACCAGAGAAGTCATACAGAACCCCTATATGGTCAATTTTAGCTACTTCTGACTTGGTGGCTTTTCTGTGTGTTTTTCTTTTTTTACTAATTGTAGAGATTTTAATAATATCCATTATCTCACTAGAAGGACAAATTTCAGAAGCGTAGGGCAGAATTTGCAGAATTTTTTCAAGTCATTACTTGTCCTGACATAAATCCAAAAAATAAGTTTTAAACTCAATGGATACATCTATGTTAGCAAGTAACACAGTACGATAGGAGCAAATTTGCGCAGTGAAACAGCAGCGCTGAGGGGCCAGTGCCCGTACTACAGGAATTTTGAGAGTTTTACTAAATCTGGTCAGTACCAAATTGCTCTAGTCTGGGCCCCTGGACTGAATATGAATTCACAGCTGAAGAATATCAGGTTTTTTTTTTTTTTTTTTCAAGGACAGTCTTCCACTCTGGTTTCATCCAAATGGCATCCAGTTTGGTGCCTGGACCTGCAGTGCAGTAAGTGCAGACAACCAGGAGGTTCACCACAAGAGCCAGCTCCTGCCATGAACTAAAACACTAACGGAGACACACCTCTCCTCATTCTTCATCCAGCTGCTGATGGTTCCTGGCACAGGAAAAGACAGACGTTGTAGACTGTTGCTCTAACATACTCACAGGCATTTTTCCCCTTTTTTATCTGCATTTTATCTTCAACTTTATCACCATTTTGATCTAAGCTTTACTTTGTAATACTGTGCATTTGTGATCATACAACATATGGCTACCGGTCATATAGCATTACTTAAACAGCAAGAAAGGCCTTAAAACAACGGGTAGACAGCTTCTCGTAACTTTTTTCTTTTAAATAATATAAGCTATGCTATTCTTCCTTCTTCCCTCCCCAAGGACAGACGACTACTACTACAGCACGAACATTTTGCCTTAGACCTCCAAAGTTCAATACTTAAAATGTATGCTTCTTTTAAAAAACAGAGTTCAAAACACCAGCCAAATCGAGTTTTCCCCTTCAGACTTTGTATAATTGAAATGATCTTTCTCTCAAACCAAACCAAACCAAACCAAACCAGAACAAAACAAAAAAGGCAGCTCTCACCAACCCAGACAAGGGCACTGCGCTCTGACAAGCAGCCCTCACCCCAGCTGCAGGAAGATACCCGAAAATACTGTTGCCTGATCAAACAACAGGTCTCAAAGTAAAATACCACTTACACACTCAGCGGGTACCTTACCACTGGTTCCCTGTCAAATGATGCTGTGGACTGGAAACGTGGAAGCTGAAGCAACAGGAATGCGAGTAAGTCCTGTTCCTGCATGTTCTGACATAACCCTGTTCAGCAGTCCCGAACAAAGGCTTGTGCTTATTCAACCTACAAATAACTTTAATCATTGTGTTTTGTCTAAAACTGGGGTATGGATTCCTCTCTCCAGAGGGGATTAATCTTTCTGCTACTTGTCGGACACGGGAGATTTGAATTAGGGCTTTAAGCCAAAAGCACAGCTAAGATTTGCAGTTGTGCAGATTTAATCATGTATCAAAAATTCTGCTTCCGTTCCAATATCACATTATAAAAAGTAAACTTTCCTTTCATTTATGGGCAGTATATAAAATGTAAAGCCAAATTGTTTTAAAAACACACTGGAAAACACTATTAAAAATACCCTCAACAAGAGTGTACAAGGCTTGCACACAGAAGTTTAAAGTTCCCAAATACAAGATCAGCGCAATGTTACTCTTCCCAAAACCCACAGATACCTCCACCAAATAAAACAAGTAAAACCCTCTTTCCCCTCTGCCAGGACAACTCAGCCCCCTTACTCACTATGCAATGTTCTACTCACACGCAACAAGGAAACTATCAAAAGAGGTACCCAGGANGGAGCAGGTGAGGTAATTTAACAGCTCATTGCCCCAAGGACAAAAGTTGTGTTTCCCATTTCTTGGTCCCCTCCTCCTCAACTCAGGCAGTACCAGCCCTGGCGCCTGCGAGGCAGCTCACTGCACGGCAAGAGCACAAAAATCTCTCTGCCAAAGTGCATGGTTTAATCCACTTAAATAATTCCTCCCAGTTCAAAAAGAAGACGGGTGAGCTCCACTGCCAGCATAAGATAGAAGTGGAAAGTATATCCACGCAAAGGCGGAGATGAGAGCAGAAACTCCTCCTTGAGGCAACGGCTCAGTTGTCACCTTGGCTCACCACATCTCTGAAAATATGCACAAAGGATGCAGTCTAAGAGAACTAATACAGACCAAATATCTGCCTTTTCTAAGGCACAAAAATGAGTCCACTTGTAATTCAAAGTTCAAGAAGACTTACTTTATCCATTTTTAACATACAATCCTTTCTTAGATATGTTTCCCTTTACTGAAAGCAATATATTTGATGCAGAAATACAAAGAATATCTGAAAGATTAATTAACAGTATTTTCTTAATGATTTGGGTTAAAAATTCAGACTTTTCTAAACCTAACAGTTTTTCCATAGCTTTGAAGATTTTGTTGAATATTTCTGAAAAGTCAGCACGTTTTCTCATCTCCCCCAGCTGATGTTACCTGTAACATTTTGCAAAAAATCTCAAAATATATACAAGCATGGCCTGAATTACCTAGACACAGCCTGAGTTCAGATGTTCAAGGCCAATCTAGAAAATCGTGACTTATTCATCTTCAGAGAATAAATAGGCATTTTTAAACATTTCAGAAAGAAGCAAGTGCATATAGTATTTACCAAACTACTGTATTTTTTGTTCTTGTGTTTGTGCACCACAAAGGGAAAAAGGGAAAACATAGCAGAAACTCCATCAGCAGAGCTTCTGGAATTGATTACCAGCATTTCTTTGAGCTATCTGATGTCAAGGATGGTCGACATCACATTTCCCAAGTGTAGAAGTAGGGCACTTTACATGGATCACAGAGATTTGGCCAATATGACCTGTAGGATTTCAGTAACAATCTTCTAACACAGTTATTTTTAACTGCTGGTTTGGCAGCTCCTGAATGGGGATTAAGAAAAAATAATATTCCAAAGGCCCCACTGATGTGAAATTTCTGACAGAATCCAGGTGCCCAGCAGAAACTTCAGGGGGTCCAGAAATCAAAAAGCCTAAATGACTTTTGCAAGGTAATGAGCAAAACTGACATCACAGCTGACATCACAGGTTCAAACCATGTATCAGCTACATGTCTACATACATAAAGTGCACTCAATATGCTCGATATCAAGACCATCAAGAAAGACAATCAAATGGAATTGCCTAAATGAGTGAGAAGGACCTGATGTAGATGGAGCAGAAGAGCACTGAACAGCCATTTCCACTTAGTACTTTTTAATTAACTTTCCTGAAGAAATTTCATATTTTCTCAACATCATTCCCAAGAAACAGGCACAACCCAATTTAATGCAACCTGCTATACATCATTAGGGTTCACCCAGGTAACAGAAGACAAAAAAACAAACTTAATTAGATCAATTTAGATCAGTTGCTATAAAATCCATGGGTTTTGTTATTTGGCACATTTAAACCTATTATCCCGTTAATCAATTAGAGAAGAGGATAACGTGAAATAGTTCTTAAGCGTGCCTCAAAGATACTTAAATCTACTTATATTTTTTTCTTTTAATTCAAACACCTTCTATGATCAAGAGCAGCACCTTTAAAGCTTTCCTCCAATGACAGCCCAATCTATCTGAATAGTTTCAAAATCCTTCCCAATTAAAAAAAATATTATTACTAATTTCTAACCTTGAAGACACATCCCCTTGTTCTTCCAAGGCCAAGGCAAAACATTTTCTTCTTGCACATCTTTACAAGTTTCCTCTATATGATCAGTACCAGGCACACAGAAATTCCATGAAGTCTTAAACAAACCCTTTGTCAAACAAAAAAGGGTAAGGATCATGTAATCACAGGTTAAATATATATAATATTTACATGGAAAATAAACTACATAATTATTCAATCTAGCATAAAAAGTTGTAATACACAGTCACTGGAAACAAAGGCCACATAGACTAGAAACAGGCACTATTTTAAACACAAACATCATTTTGAAAATCTTCTGTAGAATTACTTTTAACCAATAACACAGATTTTAAATTAGGACTAGATTTTTTTTTTCTCCCTAGTTCAATATTTCTCAGTCTGATTTGCAAGACATCACACCCAGTCTGCAAAGCAGCTGCCTTTTTCATTTATTTTCAATAAATGAAATGGCTAGTGTCTTCTGCCAGAAACACTTAAAGAGTCAACTCCTGGCTGGTTTCAGCATTTGCAGATATTGCAAGTACTCAGAAACCTCAATGATGTCAATCAAAAGGTCTAGGAGACAGCTCAAAGAATCACAGGCAAAGTCCTGATGATAAAAACATTTAATTAATGCATTTGTGATTACAAGCAAGGCCCTCACTGCTGACTGCTGAACAGTAAACCACAAAACGGTCCCTGATTTTTTTCATGGAAAACTAACATGTTACTAGTTTTTAAAGGATGAAAAATACAATTCTAAACCAAACAGACCGATCGAAGATGCAGAAGAGACTGTGCTGCTACTGAAGGAAAGATTGTGGGATCACATGAAGCTTGTCATCAATGGACCCACAAGAAGACAACCCAGTGACTCCCTTGCTCAGGGCTTTGCCAAACACCCTCTTCAGCTTTCTGGACTTTGGTCTACAATTCTCCAAGCACACTATTTGGGCTTCCAGTCTGGAGGTCTTCAGCACTTTCTATATTCCATCAAATACATTCCTTATTGCAGACACACATTGCCCGTGTATCTTCTTTGTAAATTAATCCAAAACTCGAGCTCCTATGGCGCTCAAATTAACAGTGATCAGGAAATTCTACACAGAAGTCAGATATGCCCAATTCAAATTTCTCCTTGTGAACAGAAATATTTCAAATCTGCTTTCATAATGGATATTTCTTCACACTGTTGAAGGACCTGAGCACCCTCTTGGAGGGGCGGGGGGGGTTAATACTAAATGCCCCATAAATTTTCTGTATTTTGTTTCTGGAGTAAAAATCTTCCTCAGGGAAGAGGTTTTGGTTTTGAATTACTCATGGCCAATAGAAAACTAAAAGCTTGTAAGTATAGATGTCTTACAACATCATATGATTAGATATCTTCTAAGGTGATCTTAGAAAAAATTCAAAACACAGTGTAAAAGAAATAATTATGTGTAGAACAGAGAGAAATCTGACTACAACGAAGAACTCAGAGGGTTAATTCAAGTCAGGCACTTCCTCAGGAACCCAGAAAAGCCCAATTCCTTTGCTTAGTGCTGAGACAGGCAGAGCAATAACACATGGGGTTCAGTCACCTTCCAGAGACCTGTATGAAGTCTTGAGGCAAGAACTCAAGAATAATTGAGTTAAAATAGAGTAAGATGACACAACTCTCAACCCACTGAACTAAAAAAAGCCAAAACAAAACAAAAAACCACAACCAACCCACAGACCCATTTTGCAAAATACATCAACATATGAATCAGTACCCTCATCACACCACGTTAATGGAGACTCCACCTCTCTTTACGAAGACTCGTGTTCCACCCTCCTCCACAACAGCATACCTGTCTTCAATTACAGGGACATACATGTTTCCTTTTATTGATTGAAGGACGCAAGGTCTGAAGAATTATCTTATTATTTCTATTTATAAATAGAGGATATTTAAAAGAAGGACTTGTCTATAGTTCAGAAGACTGAACAACAAACCTGGAGTACATTTTTGCCATAGTATCCTCCAAAACCCAAAAGCAGACAGTATTTCTTTCTTACTACACAGAAAGAAAGTTAGTAATATTAACCATCAACGTGACATTGCATTTCGGTATCAATTCTCTGTTAAAATGAAATTCACAACTTCTAGAGTTTCTGTTTTGTTTGGGTAACCAGTAAGAAGAACTTGCTAGCTATAATGGTTTATTCTGACAAACTTAAAAAAAAAAAAGCAAAACATGCTTCTTGAATAAGCCCAATAACTTGGGAACAACAAGGAAAACAACAAGTTAATCAACTGCCTTCTCAAATGCCTGCACAACCAGCAATAGCCGATTCCTATACTCCCTTCACAGACAAGGGTGAGCCATGCTGGCTAACCTCCCAGTGTTATGACCTGTGAAGGATATAGATCTAATTTTGCCAAAAGAAAAATACCACTGCCTCTGGTCTGTCAAGAGATAATATTATTTAATTTTTTTAGAAGTGACGAGTTAGCAAAATGTGCTGATGTTCAAGTTTAAGCGCACAACAGAGGAACACAAATATATTTCAAAGGTTATCAAAAAAGTACTTGGTTTTTCAGCTTACACTCTATAAAACTCATTCAAGTTTTACTGGATGCTGTAATTTAACTAATTTCTTCACACATCCAGCAGCCTGCGCGGCGTGACGATCCTCTTCTGATACGGAAGCTTTTGACATCACTCTGGAAATGTACACAGAGCGTGTCCTGTAATAACAGCATAGGAAACCCTAATACACCAGGTGTGGCTTTGGAGATGAATCCTGATCCACCCAGGAAGCGCTCTAATAGCTACAGCAGCCTTCCTGTAAGTCTTTACGGCTGTGGGTCTCTTGAAATAGTTTTGTACTGAAAAACACAAGGGAAGGGAGATACAGGACTAATTTTTCGCCTGGCCTGCCTTCTATTGTAGCAGGGCAATAAAGGATAGGCCTTGACTGTAGTGGATGATTTTCCCCTTCTTTGACCCTCTGCTTCTCCCCTTTCACTCTCCCATAGTTTATCTCTTCTCCCAGCCTCAAAATGCCTTTTTTTTTTTTTTTTCTCTCTAGAGAGAAACCGTAAAGTTCTCTTTGGTCTCTAGAGAGAAACTCACATTTATTTTTAAAACTGTCAGTAAGTCAAAAACCACAGAAATGGCAGGATCACTGAAGATACTGAAGAGAAAACATGGGAGCAGAAAGGGCCAATCCTAGAAAATCACCGCTGATGCATTTCCAGGTAAGAAAAACTCCTTGAAATGCTCTGGATTGCTTTTGATTTTGGGGAACAGCAGGAGCTCTCCATCCTGCCAGGGGAGCCGTGCTGGTCCCGCACCGTGCTGTGCCTCTGGGCCCCGCCNNNGAGCCCAGCCGGCCAGCCAGCGAGGTTCTGTCTGGAAGGTGAACCGCATATTCTCGGCCTCCTCCATTCAGCATGTCCACAGCTCGGCAACCACCGTTCCACATCCCGCGTTCCCTACATCACGTGGCCGCTTCTGCCTACACCACCCTGGTCAACACCAGCATTAATAACTTTGTACCTCTGGTAGTTACTGCCCTTCTCAAGCCCTTCTACTTTAACCTGTCTCCCCCTTACATATTAAGCTGCACCTAAAATTAGCTTGTAAGGCAAATCTTCATCTCAGTGCAACAGTATTCCCCCCACTTCCATTTTTCCCAAAACAGGAAAAGAGATTGCTGCTTTGGTCTGGGAATCTAGTGAATCCACATGCATTTTGGATGGCAAAAGGCATAGGGCCTTTTTTGCTAGGGTGCTCTTGGCTTGGTGACGAGGTGCTTCTGCTGACCCAGATCAAGATCAGTGCAGTATCACCTGGTACAAGGACCACTGTCAGTAGCCAAAGGAGTCCCCAGCAGAGCAGCAACCCACAGTAGCCTGCAACAACAAAAAATACTCCTTCCTGCTGATTCGCATGGGAAGCAAGCATGTTCTACCGCACGGCTTCCCAGGCTGTGCTGGGCACGCATAAGCAAAGATTGCCATGAGAGGAGTGTTCCCCACAGCAAATGTGTCCTCCACGTCACTCGCCCAACCTCAGGCTGACGAGCAGGGTTAATTGTAGGCTGACAGCTTCCAAGTAATTACAGCTATCCCCAATCCAGCGCTTACTGGTATGACATTGGTCATCCTCAACAAGGGAAGACAGAGTAGAGAAAAATATGTCTTTTGATTAAAATTCTCTTTCCTTAAATTCTGCTTCCACCAGATGTTCTGCCCTATATCTCTTCAATACCCTTCCCACTAGACAGCAAGCCTGGCTGCCAAGTAAAACAAAACTCAGCATCTCTTTCATCCTCAGAAAACCGTACTGATGCAGCCAGTTTTACTTGCTCTATTGTACAAACTCCATTTGCAATCTGTCTTGGTGTATGCAGTCCACAAAGAGCATGCGAAGCTGCATGCTCATTTGTAGGACCGACGCCATGCAAATCCTTCTCATTTCCAGCAAGCTGTGAAACACAAAGGGCAGGATATCCTGGAAGCAGCAACGTAAAAGAAAAAAGAAGAAAGAAAAATTTAAAAAAGGCAAGTGACCTGGGAATAACCTACACAGGGCTTCTTTAAGGGCAGCAGCTGATCCTGAAATAAAGAAGCCTGATTCAGAGGCAGCCGCCTTGTGAAGCTGCCCACAAATACCTGCACTTGAAGCACCAAGGATCCAGACCACACCTCTGCTGCAGCCTGGATCCCAGAGTGATCCAGGCAGATGAACAGCGGGCAAGACACAATGCAACCCAGGAAGCCAATCCAGGTGCCATGCTAACAATATCTACTGGTGTATTCATTATGTTTTATGCTCTGGTGAACTCCAAATGAACGCTATCACATGCATCTGGGTCAAAATTTGATTGTCATTACATCCAACAGTGCAAAGAGGTGGCATCAGATATCACCAGCGAAGGTCTGCATCCCACATATGACTCACTATAGCCTGAAGCTCCACACCAAACCATTCCCATTCCCAGCTGGGTGGGGGCCCTTGGAGGAGAGCCCTGGTACCTGAAAAAGGGGAAATCCTCCCCCTCTGCTACAGGAGGATCTTAAAAAAACCCTTCATTCTTCTCCCACATTTTCCTCTTGTTAATATTGAAATATGTATGAAGACATAAGAAGAGGTACAGTAATAGAGAAGGCGCTTTAGTTTTTCTAACTTCCCTAGGTACTAGTACAAGCTTTTAGCTTACATTAAAAGTTCAGCATAGTCCAAACACTTGCAGGAGGTGCTGAAGGGAAGTGGTGACATGGCAGAGAAAAAAGGAAAAAAACCCCACCCTTCTTTTTCAACAGTAGTAACTTGGAGTATGCTAAAACATAAGCTTCAAAAATAAACAGCCCCACACACCAACCACCAAACTTTGTTTAAATGCTTGCTAACATCACTAGGCTAATTCCTCACAATGTAAAATTGCTTTTCCTGTAAACCTGGATACCATTTAATATTTTACTTGATTCTCCTGTATCTTCAGATGTGTGATAGTCACACAGCTTTTCCTTAAGAAAAGGCCTGAAAAAAACAAAACTAATAAATACTTG
Organism: Ibidorhyncha struthersii; assembly: GCA_013398815.1. Taxonomy (NCBI): domain Eukaryota; kingdom Metazoa; phylum Chordata; class Aves; order Charadriiformes; family Charadriidae; genus Ibidorhyncha; species Ibidorhyncha struthersii. The sequence goes on along the minus strand of VZSZ01004986.1, from coordinate 438,263 downwards.
GGGAAAAAACCTGTATTTATCACACAGGTGTGCTTACCTCATTGTCAGACTGGAGACTACCGGTTAGCGTTTTGCGGGTTTGCCTGCCTATAAGATGTTCATCATAAAGTTAGGCCATGAATTTAAATGGAGCAACTGATCAAACTAAATAAAACAAAGCCACATGAGCATCACGCACAGCTGTACCTTGCCCATGCAAATTTCTCCATAAAGTATGTACAGTGGAGGAAGTAACGGGTCCTTTTGAGAAGGCTCCTGTCTTACTTGGATCCTCTCAAAACTCCTTGGCTGTTTCCAACAAGACAACTGATGAAAAGAAGAGAGGCTGCTAGAGAGAACATGCCAAGTCCTAGGAAAACATGAGCCAATTAGCTTTCATTAATTACAACTAACCACACCTCAGCACACCTTTAGATGTCACTCCAAAACCTTTACCTGTCTTCGGGTGAAATACTTAGCCCAAATTGCAAGGCCTCCTGGCTGCCTTACACCTATGGCAAGCACACCCAGGGTCAGTGCCCGGGCATCCATCAGGCAGCATCTTTCAGCTGAGGAGGAAAACGCGACTTTTAAAGTCCAGCCCAAGCATGGTAGGAAGGGCAATCCCTGATGGTAATCTGTTCTGCCTTCAAGCAGTCAAACCAGCATTTTTCTTCCACCACAATATTCAAGTGTCCCCTCTTGAATCTGCTGGGGTCCCTTCGGTCCTCTCAGCTCCCAGCCTTCCCCACCTTGGCATCATCCTTTAGCCTTCACATGTTCTTCTAGACGGAGCTTCACCTCAAACTACTCTTCCTCCTCCTGCCAGTTTCTCTCTCCCCTGCTTCTACCTCCTCCCTAGGGCTAAAGCAGCAGAGTCAGTCAGCAAACAGGCCAGTGGCATAAAGTGGCCTTTGTCCACCCTCTTCCCTCCCACAGGGATTCATAAAGAAACCAAGATTAAATACAGAAAAACAGCTCATCTCAAATAGCCGGTTTCTTTGAAACCATACAAATTTCCACTTCCATCTGATGCACTCAAGCAGTCAGTACTTGTTACTCACATGAATTCCCAGTTTTTTACTAAAGACAAATTTTTTTAAAAAATCAGAAAATAATACAACTGCATTTTTTTAAAAGGATAAAAAAATTTTTCCTTCTACAGAGCACGGTGACTGATCCAGGACCACAACAGAAGGGTTTGCAACAGAAGCTGCAAAGGGCAATTAAAAAAAAAAATAAATAAAATCTATGAACCAACTTAATATCTTAAAACCCCTGCTAGGCTGACTACTGCATGAACAGGCACACAACTCCATATCAACAGAAATAAAGAAGTTGAACTCCAACACTTATTAAAAAAAAAAAAGTACTTTCAGTTCCAAGTTAAAAGAAATATTATTTTAAAAAATACAGATATGTATGAAAAATTGGGAAAAGCTGCAAGGATTTAAACTGAAAGAGAATAATCCTTAAGAGTATATGGTCAACACATTATTTATATTTATCATTGCTGCTTTGGTGCTGAATGTACATAACTATAATTTAGCACGTAACAAAAAAATACCCATAGCATCAGATGCCGTATCATCAAAAGACTGTATTTTCATTTACAATAGGAAAGACTGTTACAGCCCCAAGAAAAGCAGCTACTTAAGTCCCCTGCACTGCAAAAACCATGTTCTGTGGGTGTTGACCTTTTGAGCAAGACATGATTTGTACAGGCTAAGAAACTTCATGTCTAAGATTCCTCTCCTTAGAATCTTTCTCTTTGAACGGATGTGGAACTTCAAAGCAAAACATAAAACAAGACTTAAAAATTGTTTCAGATTACCATTAAAATATGATACAAAACATATCTGAAAAAGCATCCTTCCCCTAACTAAAGCTGAAAATGTGTAAATGATCTAAAAAAATACTGTTGTTACACTGCTTTTTCAAAAGCTCATAATGCATCTCCAAACACCCGAAGAAAAAATTATTTTAATATATGACATTCATGCAGTGAACCAAACACTATTTCAAGGTCCATATAATCTGAGATTGAGTGTCTGACCATGACAAATTTCAAAGGCTTGAGAAGATGCAAGAGTACTGTAACAGGATGGCAATTAAAGACGAAGACCATCACACCATCTCTGAAACTTCTGCTTCTTCTGTACACTTGCAGTTAAATGCTTTGTCCCCAACAGTTCCAATTCAAGACAACTACGACAGACAAGCCCATTCCTCTTCTGTTTCCCAAGAACTTTGAAATACAAAGCAATGCTCTTAACCACAGCCACAAGAAGATCAGCTACTGAAATCTATAAAAACCATTAAAGTCTCTGAGAAATGATCCCAGCAAAGAACAAACAAGGGCAATAAAGTGATGATGCAACATGCACATGTATTCCCACAAATGAATACACAGCTGGCAAGTCAATTTTTGGAAAAAAAAGTATAAAAAGGAGAAGAAAATGGACCTGGCAACATGCTCATCGAAAGGCAAGCCAACAAGTATGAGAGAAGGAGAAACAGCATCATCCCCATAGCATCCACATAAGTAACACTCCTTGCAGTAGAGCAGAGAGATACAACATGCTGCAGAATGCCGTTCATGTGCCCAAGCAGCTGCCAAAAAGGCTTGCTGCGTGACCACAGAAAAGGCTTTAACGCAATCAGCAAACATAACAACTTATTAGGAGTCCATAAAACAGTACAAATACTTATCTTATTAGTTTTCCTATCTTTGTAAAGGATCCCAGGTAAGAAAAAAAGCACAAATGAAATTCCTCCCCACCACTAAAACTACCACATGTACTAAAACCTAGTATTATTATCTTTACACAGTAATAAAAGTCCATGTTATCTTAGGGCCCTCTGAAGTCCTTGATCTTTTAAAATCTCTTCTGGTCCTACTGCTATGACTCTGAAATTCCCTACATCCGCATTTCTCTCTGCAACAGGGGTACTGGATGCATTCATGTACCTTTTAGTAACGGTTACACAGGTTTAAGAGACTGAAAAAAATGCTATTGTTTCCTGAGAGAAGGTGAGCTGAGTGGGTAACAGCTTACCACCCTGAGAGGGGCAAACACCTCATCTGCCTCCCCTCGTTTCTACTCCTCGCTACACGCTCCTGCTGCCCCTGTCGTGTAAGCTCTGAAACACACGATGTCCCTCAGCAGCAGGCATGTGGAGGAGAGAAAGGCGATGGGTTTTGTTGCCTTCTGCAGAGCCAGCAGCTCACACTGAGGTGTGGAAAAGCCCAATGACCATCGGCGCTGGGGATGATTTCCTTCTTTCGGTGGGGGGACCAGCAGGCAATTACCTCAGCCCAACAACTCACAAAATTGCAACCCTAGAGAATCATTAAAATTGAAGTTATTAAAAATACTTGTCAGATTCTTCATTCCTGAATGCTTTGATCCCTGTCCCGGAAACTTCACAGCGCATAAGCAGGGCCGACAGCACAGAAGGTTACTGCACACCGTTAAACCTCGAACCAGCAGAGCAGCTACAGAGCATGCCCCTTCCAAAACTCACCAGTGCCTCCCCCCAAGCAAGCAGATCACCAGGGCGGGCAGGTTCAGCACACCTGCACACAGCGCTCACCCCACCGAGAAAAAGGAAGACACAGCAAAACAGCCGATCTTTGCCATGGAAGATTTCCTGAAAGATTTTGACTGCTATCACCTCTGCCACTATCAAGCGGGTGTGATGGGCCATGCTTGAATAAATCAGGAAAGAGTGGAGTATGGATGGAAGTACTGGAGAAGGACACGCTGCCCTCCCACGGGCAGCTTCTTCTGAAACACGGCTTTTATAGTTTCACCTTTTAGCCAGGTTGCTTTGGACCGGGGGCACCAAGAACGAACCTGAGATGCCCACAACCTTGCTGAGTGTCACCGTAACAACGAGAGTACAGCAGATGAGAGGGATGGAGTTCTGGACCATACAAATCACATGCTGGACTTGCTCAAAATACAAAATATAACAATACTTACATGACTTCTGATGGGGCCTGAAGGATCCATAGAAACACTTAGATATAATTCAGACAGTTGCTACTACCAATACAGCCAGAGATCTTGCTGAAATCAGAGAGACTTTGTCACATTCCCTGCTTCTCCTTTTTTTCCCCCAAATTTCAAATCATCCTGCTAAATTTTGTTAATTACAAAAAAACCCCAATTTTTTTCATGAAACTAAATAATTATCCACTACATAAATAATACTCTTAATTTAATTGTCTGTTTAACTACCTTCACAAAATAAATTCAGCAAGCTCTTTCAAGGCATGTTGGTTCCAAAAAAAAAAAAAAAAAGGAAAGTTTTCTTTTATGTTAAAAAAGACTCTTTGTTGAGCATTTACAAACCCAGTATTCACTCAGACTTCCAGCTGAAGACTCTGGGAATTTCTCTATTGATTTTTCTGAGAGCAGACCAAACCCCGAAAGATGCATGTACAGATGTGGCCACCCCAGCTCTAGCAGCACTCATGACACCTCCATTGGATGCTGCCACGGATGGATCCCAGTTTGAAGACTGGCCCCATTCTGCCTTTACCACTCGGAGATCAGGCAAGCGCAGCAGCACTGTGAGCTGCACATATGAAAAGCAAGGTTTAACTCCAGATGCCTCACCCATCCCTCATTCCCTGGAGTAAGCAGAAACTACCCTTCATCCATCCACTTGCAGAGCGAGGAGAAGCATTCAGCTGACGAGGAAAGACCCCTGACTTGACAGAAGTGCTTCAGGGGTCATGTAAACCCTGGGCATGACCTACAGCATAGCCATGGAGGCACAGATACCATCCCACGCTAGCCAAGCGTTTGTGCATGCCACGCAACTGACAGTAGCCGCAGTTTAGCTCGCAGAGCCCCAGCGTGCCTACAGGAGCCACAGCCAGCACTGTCTCTGCAGGGCAAATGCTGCCTCGCTGCAACTCACTCCCTTTTCACCAGGAAAAAGTTAGCGTGCTGCTGACCACCTTCACAAGGCCATGTTAAGCAGTCCACAGGTGGCAACAGGCTTTGCCTTCCAGCTGCAGTGTGCAGCACAGCGGCAGGACCGAACCAAACTATCCCTCCCCGGCCCTATCGCCCTCTGCTCCATTTTTGCCTGCTGTTCAACACAAGAAAAAGCAAGAACTCGCTTTGGCTAAATCGATTTTTTTTTTATATGGTATTCAAAGATAGTTGCTTATTGCAAGACAGAATTAGCATGCTCTTTCCAAGAAAATACATACTATTAACTATGTATGGTCATTACTTACAGAAATTATTCTGCTAGAGATTAAAGATCCCACAGATTTATCTTTTTCTTGCCATCAAAACTTCACATTTAGCTCTGCAAAACTGTTATTTTGCCAATCCACAGACTTCAGTTCAAAAACTGTATTTTTCCTGCGTGCTCTTTGTACTGTTATAGTGCCTATCGATACTTCAGAAACATGTCTCAGTCACCAGTATTTACTACAGATCTAACACAGTCATTCCAAGAAACAGCAAAGCAAAAACCTAAACAGATGGCATGCTATGTTAAAATGTTAAGTCATTTTTATCTGCCCATGCGTACTTAAAAAAGATTGAAAATTAGGATACCTAAAGAAACAGACTACTTAACAAGTCTGATTTCTTTTTTTTTTTAAATAGGCTGACAGTTCCTTAAAAGTGTTTCAGAACAGAAGATGCTGTAACATTTAGACACAGCTTATGAAGCCACATACAATATGTGCTACAGTAAATGATGAATACCTCAGGTTTTATGCTTCTGTTTTTCCTGGTTTAAATCACAGTCTGATCCTACACTTACATTTCCTATGGGATTACGGCCTACACTCCTAAACCACAAAATTTTGCTGTCGAATGCAATACTTTGCCTCAATGCTGTTTTAAAACCAAATGTGTTAAGCTGTAACATCAGATGACCAGCAATAACTGAAAGATTCTAGGTCTTTATCATAGAAACTTCATGTCTTCTGAGCACTAAAATTACTCTTTCCACATAAACTCAAGGAAGAATACAGACAGCACCTGAAGAAATTATCAAGTTCAACCCCCAGGCGAGAACAAGTAAAACAGAAGCGAGGAAAGTCCTTAATATATCCTTAACACACGTCCTATTTGATATTCAAAAACCTTTGCAAAAGGAGACTGCACAACCTCAGCTTGTTTCAATTTTCCCCAAAGCGTAACAGACTTTAAGAACTACATCAAATCTTTGGTACAAACCTGTTTCATCTTTTTCAATATAGTCACTGACAGAAGGACACAGACCACTTCTCACTAATTTTAAGACTGCATCATCTTCTTGTTCCCTCATCTCATCCTCTTTCTTCCAGAAATGAGCTTGTCTAGACTTTGTAGAACACACTTTCCAAACACATGTGGCCTCTGTACATGATACTTTCCAAACCCTTCCTAAGCTTTGATGACTATTTCTGCCAGATTGAGACCTTTGCATTGGTCTTTCTTAAAGGGCTGTGGCCAAAACTGAACACTTTAATCTGTTAACTTAAGCTTCCCTTGTAAGAAAAGTTAAATGGTAAACTTTAACAGTACTACATCCCACTGCTTATCTCAATCTCCCATAGCCCTCAGATCCGCTTCCACGGTGCTGCTGCCAAGTTGACTTTCCCTATGTGCATTATGGGATCTCCTTCCTGAAAACAGTATCTTGTACTTGAATACAGCCATCGAATATATCAAAAACCTCTTGTCCTCCAAAACAGAGCATCAAAATAAGGCCTGAAACTCCTACTTGGTCTCCTTCAGACTTTGTGCTAATTCTGTTGATCAAAGACATCAATGACAACACCAAGCACAAACGTGCCAGAACTGCCCCCAGCACCACTTAAGCTGACTTGCCAGTCTGATGGTGACTCATAATCAGTCCGTGAGAATAATCACCCACAGTTGCTATCTCTAGACCTGGTCCCTTTGGCTCAGCTGTTCTCAAACACTTCAGATGAATAAATAATTTCCCTAAGAGCAGCCCTACTGGGTCAGACAGCAGGTCTGTTGTCTCCAGTATGCTGCCTGCAGTAGCCAATGCCTGAAATTAATATAAAAATTTGGTAAATACTTGACAGTACTTTCCCAGTATATTCTCCTGGGCTCCATGTGCAGCTCAGTGACTCCCTGAGCTACAGGAGGTACTCTGTACAAGTCTGCCTTAGTGGATTTTTCTTCTATTAATTTGTCCGGCTGCTTTTCGAGTCCCTGTAACCTTTCAATATCCACATGCTTCAGAAAGGATTTCCAAAGCTTAACTAACTACACATTGGGTTGAAACCAAAACACATCCCTTTTGTTCGTTTTGGACCTGCCAGCTTAATCTCACGCTTCCACACTTTGTACTAAAAGTGACAATAAAAAGTTAGTCCCTACTCAATTTTGCGGTGTCACTCATGAGACCATCAAAATTTCTAAAACCTCAAAGCTTTCCTCAGACCAGCGTTATCAAATACCAAGAGAATATGAAGGTTAGATCAGGTCACAAAGCCTTCTCCACCTCTGCAGACCAGGCACGAGGAAGCACTACTTCACCTTAAGTGTGAGAACATTATGGTTAACGGGTCAAAATACTGACCCAGTATCAAAACAAAGGCTCATGGCAATGCCGGATCCTGAAGGACACAGTACTTAGTGCAGATTATACATGAACACCCACTCAGGCTAGAAATATGGGGGTGGGGAAATTAGTTCAACTTAGAATTTCTGCAAGCTAGTACTGACACAGTTTTAATTCGGAAAGCTATTAATCCTCGCAGCAAACTTTACTGCCTTTATGTTCACACTGCTGGCTTTATAGTTTCACAGTCAAAGGCATAACTGTGCCATCACTAAATAGTTTATTAACTTATACACATTAAAAACACATCCACCAAAAATACAGTCAAGCTAAATCCTAATTTCTATGTTAGTAAAAACAACATTGCAAAGGTTTCTAACTTGTGCTCTGACAATTTCGGTGTTTATTCTCCCACCTCAGCAATACTCTGATCTTTCTTTTGCAGTTATTTTATAAACTCTACACTTCACAGTTAACTTCCACATTAGCACAGTTTTATGATATTTAAACACATACTGCAAGAAGACATTTGCTTATACTTTTAAATTTGCACAAGGATAATTTTAATCATTAAAGCATTTCTACTGCTATTAGGCTTTTTTGCCTAGCAATCCCCTCTGTCTCAAAAAGAAGAATTGCAGATGACATTCGACTCACGAGTTCATCTCTACCCTGTTAATTTGTCACATTTGCAACACAAGGGAGACCCAGCCCCGTGGCCAACCTTTGTACTCCAACGGCTGCGAACCCAGTTCATAGGCCGCTCCGCAGCCCAGCGATGCCAACTGGACTGTAAGAAATTAGATTGCCTCAAAGGTCTCTTCCTTCCGAGAGCGAGACAGGACGCAAGTCACGACATACTACTTCTCGCTGCCTTCGTAAAAAAGGGCTGACAATAAGCAATATTTAGATGAAATAACAGGTAACAACCATGCATTTCTGCAACCTGCAATCTGTTAATTTAGCTGTCTCAATCTTAGGAGCCTCTGGTGGCATTTGGATTTACTAGTTCGGAACCTGAGGGCCAAGTCTCAGGCAGGCATCAACAATAAATACTCTGCATTGCAAGTTGTGTGCGAGTGACGGCCCATTAAGGGGACGGACCTTTTTAAAAAGTTTTCCTATTCAGTTACGAACGCGAGTTACAGGAACCGGGTATCGGTCTTCGGTCGCACACCACCCTTACGCACGCTGCTCTCCAAAAACGCCGCCTGCAAAAGTACTTCAACGAGAAACGCTCCTAGAGAAGATGCTTTTCAATGGCACTATGGGTCATACTGTCTCCGGCCGGTAAAAAATTTCTTTTCTGTGACAAGGACAACCCTACCAGCACAGAAACGCTTTCCACAAACAAGGAGAGGAGCTCAGCTGTAACTCAGCAGGGAAGGCATTTCCCAGAGGACGATACTAAAATAAAACACAGGAAAGAAATTCCCATGACAGCCCGTTTACGGAAGCGAAGAAGAATCGTTTGAGACGGCAGCTGTCCCTCAGGCGAAGGTCCGGGCGCAGCACACCCACCCCGAGCAGGGCAGACCCTCGCCCCGCCGGGCGGCTCCTCGGGCTCCCCGGCACCCACCGGCCCTCCCCGAGCCCGCAGACCCCGGGGCCGCCGCCGGCACGTCGCGGTAACATGTTTCCT
>VZSZ01004986.1:417511-428617 GCA_013398815.1 Ibidorhyncha struthersii | reverse complement strand
TCCCCACGGCCGCCCCGGCGGGTGCGGGCAGGGCCCGGCGCCCCTCAGGCAGCCCGACCCCGCGGCCTGCGCCCTCCCGCACCTGAGGGGGTTGCTCTGGGGACGCGCCTTGCTTGGGGCTGGCTCTTGGCTGTTCTGGGAGAAGGTTGGGGTTTTTTCCTTTTTTTATTTTTTTTTTTTAACTAATGCAGTTACATACAGGGTCAGGTTTGGGGTTATCTTCGTTACAATTAACTGTTGCCCCATAAAGAAAGGCACAGAGTAGGTGGCAGCTCTCCTACTGTGGCAAACCTCGGGAGTCAGGAGTTGTTTAACCTCCCAGGCCCTGTGGCGTCCCTGCCCTCACGGCCCTGTCCCCCCCCGGGCGCCCGCCATGACGGGTTTCACACCGTCAGGAGCGGCAATGGCCATGCCCGCAGCTCCACGGCAGAATGGTCTCTGCCCACCCTGTCCCTCCTGTCCCCTGCGACTCTGGCGAGGCAGCCCAGGTGCCCAGCCTGCCTTCCCGCCTTTTGGCTGGCCTCCGTGATGGCTCTGTGGGATGGCACCTGCCTCCCTCCCACCAGCGACTCGTCCCTGTGGCTGGCGCGTTGCTGTGACTTGGTGTCCTGGTTTGGGCACAGTCCTCAAACCAGGACACTGGGGAGAGTGGCCCAACCGGCCGGTGTTGCATCATGCTCTGCCGTGGTGTCACCCCACGGACGGCAGCCGCAGCCACCCCTCCCTATCCAGCCATGCTGGAGTTTTGCCTCACCTCCCCCTCCCTCGGCTTTACAAGCGTTCGTGCCCAGCGTTGCCTGCTGGTTTGTCAGCTTTCCCATAAACACTTGGCTCCTCTTCACGCAGTGCTTCACGAGTGGCACAGTGAAGTGACTGTATGCGCAAAGCCTCTTTGGTCTCCACCTGATGGCCATAAAATTCTTGTGTATTTTGCTGACAGAGGGAAACAAACCAGTTCCTACTTCAAAATCTCTTGTGTTTTCCTTAGTCTTGCAGCCCTAACTACCTACTTCTTTAGGCAGGGTGTGCTTCGCTGCATCCTTTTTGAGTGTTTGGACAACAGCAGGGACATTGTGAGTACAGCCGCTAGCTAATAAATAATTTAAACAAAATGTTTTCTTCTAGCCATATCATCCCCCCATTGATACAATAGTCATAACGATGCCTTGGCCTCTTTTAGGAGATAAAGAGAAACCCCGAGGGTGTTTCTAGGGAAAGGGTTCTGGCAAGGGTCAGTGCGGATGTACACGTGGAAAGGAAAATGGGAGTACACAAAGCGCCTGAGTAATCCTGCGTCCTGGGCAGAGCATGGGTGGAGTTAAATCTTGTGTCCAGATTAACATTCCTACACATGAAATGTGCTGTGAGCTTGGTTTGGTTTGTAAAATGTTCCACGTACCTGCAAAGTGGCAAGGTAAATTTGACAGTTGTGTCTTTGCTTGATGTAATTTAGGAACGTTTAGCAATTTGGACAAATCAAAATATTGTAGAACTAGAGAATGGGAGTTTACCTTTGGCATTACCTTTTCAGGGCAGTACTTTGTATGTTCAGCCTTACTTTTATTTGTAAAAGACAGATAAGGATAATTATTATNAAATGACTGGACAATTAAGTAAAAAATGTAAATTTGCTGACTGGATAAAACCCCTTCTGTTAGCAAAACAGGATACAGTGTCAGGAAATGGTCAACAAAGTATTTTCAGCGTAAACAAGCTGGTCGGTTCCATGGTGCCGTGGAAGCAGAGCAGTGCTGAGCGCCATCTCACCCTCTGACATGCCGCTCCATCATCAGGAGGATCACGTCTCTACTCTCTCCCCTCTTTTCTCTCTGAGAAATCTAAAAATAACCTGAGACACAGCAGCGTCTGTTCTGTAAATCTTCTGGGAAAATACAGGAAAATTCACATACAAGTAAAATCTGAGTGCAAGAACTTCAACCTAAGTAAAGGGAGGGGGTGGAGAGGGAGATGGAAAGAGAAAACAAGGGAAAATGTATTTTACTGTACCCCTTGCCTGTATATAAGGAGGCAGGCAAGAAGCATTTCCAGTTTAATTCCTAGGGAAGTTGGACCGACCTCTGTAATTTCACTCTAATTTTCCAAACACCAGGAACAGTGTGGCTAGGTTGGAGACACCAGCCAATTTTTGCTTAATAGCTGTATAAGGGACAGACACAGTTTGAGGCTGGGAAGGACAGCAGAGTGCTTTTAGCATCACCCAGTTCTTCCCGCACCTCAACATGTCACGCAGGGGAAGCAGCGGTGGAGGAACATCCATTCACAGATGCAATGCGCAGATGAAGTTTGTTGGCACAGCTTTCATTCAGGGGCAAGTTCACACTGTACCCATCTGACCATGAGGGTCCGTTGTGACGAACGAGAAATATAATGAATGAGAAATATATATTAGTGCCATCTTAAAAGTGTGAATGGAATATACTGGACAGCCTACCAGGAATCCCACAAGCATGTCAAAGGCACAAAGATTACCGAGACAAGGCAGTGCGACATTTTAACCAGACTATTGATGCGCATACGTGCCTCTGCTGTAGTCCTGCTGCAAAGAACTGATGATATTCCAGATGTCCGCAGTGTCTTCATTCACCCAGATGTTAAAATTCAATATTTAAATATGAATTCAGGTTGTTACAGATTATTGTAAACACCTTCTGTCCTCAAAGTTGCTGCATATTTAGAAAAAAAAAACCCACGTTAATTGTATGAGCCACCATATTTTGTCAGAGCTGATGAAGGGTAGTTTGGAAGGATGAGCAGGTGAAGGACCCCAGGTGACTCGTCAGAAAACCCTGGGAGAATATTATGTATGTTTTCATTTCAGAGAATATCATACAATGTCCTGGCTATTTAAATTCATATGAAAATTAATTTCTATGTATAATTCAGTCAATCAAGATTTAGACCATTCAGTGTAAATACAAAAAGTAAAGGCTCTCACACCGGCATGGCTAGGAAATGCAGTCCTGAGATGGCCGTTCTCAAGGGGTTAGTATTGTGAGTGTTAAGTTTCTCTCCCTGCACTTTATTATGAAATATTAAATCAAAAAATCAGGTTTGACATCGACTACAAGCCTTTACTGTATGCATCTCTTCAGATGGAAAGTTTGTGTTTAAATCGTTGATACTAGCTGGGTTTCCCTGTGGATCACACACAGGTACAACTGTTTTACACATCGCATGTGCTGGGTAAAGTTCTGCCTGTAAAAATGTCCATGGGCACTGATTTAAGTCACATCCAATGACTTAATGAGGCCAGAAGTTCATTTCCTTTACATTGCTTTGTTGGCATACTCTAAATATATACGAATGTGATGTAATTACAGTGTATCTGTGTAACGTGGTTGTGTTAAAATACCTCACAGCTAGTCAGCAGCAACTCTTGGAGTTTCCAGACTGTTAAGTTTTTCAGTTTAGTGCCTTGATACTCCCCAAAATGATTTTATACTTTTGCAATTAATTTCTGAAAAAAACTAAACCTAAACTTACTGGTTTTAACACAGTTTTGGATTTACCCGTGCAGAGTCTCCCAAGGTAGCTATTGTAGCTGCCAACGTAGTCCTGCCAGCACGATTTATCTCTTATTTGTCTGGATACAGAATAGCTTGCTCATATGTTCGCAAAAGAACATTTCTAACTGGCTCAAGGTTTAGCAGCTTATGTTCAGAGACAGAGAAAGAACAAGAAGACTTGCTGGGGTTTTTAGCAGTAGTATGCTTACCAGCACCAAGATGGCGTTCCTTTCAGGATCAACCTTTGGTTTCTTTCCGAGGAGACTTACTCTAGATAAGTGCCGTTCATTTCCTTATCATGTAAATTATTTACTGGAAATTGGTGTGTAAGTCTTTTTTTATCTGCTCCCTTTCACTTAGTGCTATGTGCACATAATTCTCTGATTTTGACAGCTGTTAAGTGATCCTTTTTTTTCCTTTCTTCCCAGTAGACTTTACATGAACCCCTATTTTGACTACACCTAATTTTTTTAATATTCTGACTTTTCCACAGGCCTTCTGTATTCTAACTGCTTCGTTCAAGTTACAAAAAATTTAGACATTATGTTCTAAGGCAAGAGCTCCTATTTAAAGTCTTCCTGTTTCATTTCAATTGGTAAGTAGTTTCTTCTTTTGTGTTATCAGGGAACCTGTTAGTTAAGGAAAGTTGATGGGTTTGCATTGCCAGCCCTAGCAACATGTGACCGTTTTCTGAAGCTCTGTTTTTTGACTGGGAGTAATTCTCTTGGATTGGCCCCATTTTTCTCTTTCCTCTCCTTAAAGGATAATTCAATTAAGCAAATAGATTATTTTGAATTGTGAGTAACTCCAGAGAAATAGGCTTGCAGAAATAACAGCAGGAAAGGAGGAATCCCTAACTTGTCAACTTGTAATCCTTCTGAAGTCCATTGGTTTTTGTTTTACTTTTGTGAGCAGATTCATTCTATAAATCCAAATGGTGAGGACAGGCAAATGAGATTACAGTACCCCAGAGTAGCTGGAATATATTCTGGGAGTTATCCTAGGATTTGAGGACAGATGGATTCCGTTCCTGGTGCAACACGCCCCGAGTCTCTGAGGAGAGGAATTGCTTTTGTTTTTGCTGGAGCTTCGCTCTGGCAAAGATATCACAGGCCCCCTCTCATACATATTACAAGTAGAATTGGCCCCACTGGTTTAGCTGTTTCATCCAGAGGACAGGGAGGAGCTGTAGCATAGAAATGAGAAGCCAGTAAAAGCCACACAGATAACACACAATAGTAATTACCATAGGGTTTTTTTTAATTTTTGCTTCCCCCCTGCCCCTGTGTGATCACCTATATGGATTTCCTTTTTGGTGATGAACAGCAATTGTTGATAAAATAACTGCAGGCTCATCTGAAAAACAAAAGCAGCCTGTGGTAAATATGTAACCTATAAATATCAGACATAGGGCTGTTCTTCCTTCACAGAGCTGAAGCTACTCACCTGTACTTAAATGAACTTTAGTATGGGTTAGGTAGATCACAGTACTGATAGTGTCTCACACTTCTTAGAGAAGTTGAGAATTTTTAAGTGAATTCTGTGAGGATATTAACTGATTTTTAAATCTTTCTGTAAAGGCCGCTGCTCATCTAGCGTGCTCCCAAATGATTGCGTCCTGTTAAACATACTGTGAGAACTTTTCTTCCAGTTCAGACATTTCATTTTAGGCAGTTTTAGCTTTTTCTTTTGAGCCAGTTTTGAGAAAGAAAAATTGAAGAGGAATAAGTGATCCACTTGAAATTCTAACATACTTTTGGGCAGGGACCAGAGGAGGTCTAGTAGTAATCTAATTCACAGAATAAGGGGGTCCAGCTGTGGTTCTACCACACTTCACATTGATGAAAGAAGCAAGAAAATATATAGTCTCAATGAAAAGGCACCATGAGGAACATGCTGCTAGGCTGAAAAGGAAGATCGCTAATGCTGCAAAGACAAGAATGAAATTCTGCAAAGCTCTTGCAGGCGCCTCTCTGCTGTCTAGCCCTCACACATCACTGTGGGGTTATACAGAACAGAGGCAGTTTAATTTACATTGCTGGTTGAATAAATCTGCTCTCAAAGATGTAGATTCTGTCGTTGATATCCATCTGGGCAAACCACTCAAAGAACTTGCCTGGGGACCGTTGCTGCATGAAGGAAGAATAATACTTTGCCAAAAAAGTAGGCTGCCAAAGTGGCACGTTGTTTCGGCATCTCTCTATTCCTTTGCAGCGCAGTTACACGTGCACTCGAATGCTACCAAAAGCATGCCTCCCCATACCCTTCCCATACGTGTGCTAGCTAGATTACCTTAAACCTCACCCTGAGTGCTTTCCTGCTGGTGAATAGCACTTGAGTTGGGGTTTACACCCACGCTTAAATTCCACCACCAGATCTTCAACCCCTTGTGGCAGGACTTTTAGTACAAGATAAGGTAGTCCTCAGTGCGAAGTTAAATACCCACTGCAGCATGATGTTCTCTCCTGGCATGTTTGTTTGGCCTAGGGAGTGGCAAATTGTCCAGTTCTGACTGTTACTAAATCTGCTAATAATCTCAATCACTTATCTGTTCACAGACAGTTCTGGTAATGGGAACCAGGTGGGAAAGACTAAAGATAGCTTGTTAGTTTAGTTAATTCCTTGTGAAACCACATATCTGAAACGGATGCAGAATGACATCTCAAGTGTGGACATCCAATGCAAATACTAGTAAGTGGGGGGACGGGGGCGGAGGTTGGCTGCTATGGCAGCTCTTCTTAGTATGGTCAGCTTCTCAGAGAGATGAAGATGAACTTCGTGGTTAAAAATAAGTTTGAAATCAAAAGAATTTCCTCCACTTCCCTGAACTCAGGGGATTTCTGACTATACAAACAGGCTGGTGATCACAGCAATTTAGTACCACATTGGCTGAAAAATGAGAGGACTGTATGAACAGAGTTTGGTGTAGCAGCTCACTAGGTAGGACACAAACTGAAGCTTGTCATATGAGCAAAAAGCAGAATTAATAAATCACAAAAGATAATATATTTGACAAGTTCTACTGTAAAGCACATCTAGCTTGTGTGTTTCCCCCAGAACAGCTGCAGCTAAGTTATACTTCTAACAGTAAAGACCCTGATTCCCGGTGCCAGTAGTTATGACACTTTCTAACCATTTTATCAATACTACTTACAAGACACTAAAGTTGCCTATTTAATTAATTCTTAAAGTTATTAGTTGAAAGACCTCTCTGCTGAACAGAAAGAATACACAATTATTCCAGAAAAATAGCAGATCATCAACAATTGCTGTGTTTTTCTTTCGATTGCTTGTAATACCATCACTAACCTTCAGCTGCTCAGTTTGAAATTTGCCAAATTAGGCATTTCCCGCAAATTGAATGCTGGCTAAAATGGATCTGCTCACAATGATGTTAAAGAAAAGTAACAGTGATTAAGCTTTGCGAGGAAGTTTCCTACAGATTTGTAGCATATATTTAAATTTGGAAAGCAATTTGTCCGCATGCCAGAGACGTGCCCTTTGCTGTTACTCTTGAAATGCAACAAAATCTAGCCAAGCTATGAACTTCTGATGAGTGTTACTTACGGCCTTGACCTCTGTAGCTTCATTCTCAGAACAGCGCACCTGTAACTGCAGCGCTCCCGCTGCAGTGCTGCCCAGGATTTCCTTTGCAGCCACCTTGCAGCACCTGCCAGGTGTGTCACACAAAGTACTGAACCAGTATTAGATAACTGCTAGACCTCCTCTGGTCCCTGCCCAAAGGTACGTTAGAATTTCAAGTGGATTCCTCTCCAGTTTTTCTTTCTCAAAACTGACTCAAAAGCAAAAGCTAAAACTGCCTAAAATGAAATGCCTGAAATGGAAGAAAAGAAACTGAGAGCAAGCTCACAGAATCAGAATGGTTGAGCTTAGAAGGGACCTCTGGAGGTCATCTGGCCCAAGCCTCTGCTAAGCAGGGACACCTAGAGCCAGTTACCCACGACCATGTCCAGGTGGCTTTTGAATATCTCCAAGGATGGAGACTCCACCACCTCTCTGGGCAACCTGTGCCAGTCTTTGATCACTCTCCCAGAAAAAGTGTTTCCTGATGTTCAGAGGGAACCTCCTGTGTTTTGTTTTGTGCCCATTGCCTCTGGTCCTGTCACTGAAAAGAGCCCGGCTCTGTCTTATTTGCATCCCCCCCTTAAGGTATTTATACACAGTGATGAGATCCCCCCTGAACCTTCTTTTCTCCAGGCTGAACAGTCCCAGCTCTCTCAGCCTTTCCTCATAGGAGAGATGCTCCAGTCCCTTAATCATCTTTGTGGCCCTGCACTGGACCCAGTATTCACCCCTGGGATGCACCACTAGTTACTGGCCTCCAACTAGACATTGTACCACTGATCACCACCCTCCAGGCCCAGTTGCTCAGCTGTTATTCAATCCACCTCACTGTCTGCTCATTCCACCCGTACTTCATCAGCTTCTCTGCTGCTGAAGCTCCTTTGGCAACACAGGACCCTGGAGGAAAAAGAGCTGTGGCCATTTTTCTAGAGTGTAGATTGAAAAATTGAGCTTAGAGACATGATAAAAGATTAACTGATGTAGAGCCAAGAGACTGGGAGAAGAACCAGCGCAGAAAGGGTGTCACCTGGGGTTTGGAAGGAAGGAAAACAGCAAGGGACAAGTGGCCCTGGGGCAAAATCTGTAACCACTAGAAGAAGTTCTCCCCAGAACAAAACTAAGATTGAAGTGCATCAGTGTTCTGCTGTCGGCAAACAACCGGAAAACTCACTGGGATTTGTGCACCATGTTTTCATCTAGGTGAGCAAGAAAATGGCAACACACTATGACTGCTTACAGAGTAGCAAAAATCAGATTTGCGGAATTAGTTCTATGAGTGACCATCGTATGCTGACAGTGGAAGTCAGAAAAACCCAAATATGCAAAATACACATTAAGCAAGACAGCTACAAACACAAGCACTAACAAGATAAGAAGCATCCAAAAATTATTAAATTGCCCAAGGAACCATGATTTAGTCCAGTTGCATGTACAAACTTCTATGTAATCACATGTGATGTTTTCTCCAGATACCACTTCTCTCAATGGATGCTAAGTCTAGTGTTTAGGAAACTTGAAATTTCACAGTAAAGACAACTATGAGCTGTATGATTCCTGTTGTTCCATGAAAAGCTATGATAATGAAAAAAATATTTCTCCTTGTTAAACCAACTAAATACTGCACTTCAGACCCACTGCTACAGGAAAATGATCCAATATTTGGCAAGTTACTTAAAAGTATTTTGCAGCAGTCATTAGCTATGTTCTTATTTTCACGTGCCCAACTTGAGACGCTTAGGGTCGGATTTGCAGCAGTCCTTGCAAAAGCAAAGAAGTCCAACAACAGCTCAACACAAGTAATGTAGAGAGCACTTGCCTGTGTGTAAAGATCAGAGCAAGAATTGGGCAGCGGAATTAAACCCTCACTTCAACACTGGCTTCTGATAATCTCAGGTCAATAAAATCTCAATCTAGGCAAACAGTCCTCCTAACCACAAAATCGGTTTCTCTCTTCAAGTAGCTAAGTGAACAGCAAGCATCTTTTTATGCTTACTTTTCAACACCCACAAGTGAGAGTGGCTGGAGTGTGAGTTTCAGCAGCTTAGAGTAGCTTAGCTTGGTTAAACTAAAACACTTTTAACCTCTTTCCCTGAACTTCAGCACTCAATTTGCAAAACAGAGATAATGACATTGAGCAACTCTGACTGTGGACAAGATAAACGGTGAAGCCAAATTCACCCCATCTAGCTCATAACTGGACTGAAAAAATTAATGTCTAAATAAAAACATTTGAATTAAATGACAAAGGGAACTTCTTTTGACTCAGAGAACTTTATACAGATGACTGAGACAGAGGGATACAGGTTAGATACTGAAATCAGGCTGACTATACTGCATCCAAATTCATTAACTTTATATGAAAGACTGAGAATAGTTGAGAGTAGCATGAAAAGCTCACAAAAATGACTGCACAGTAAGGTGTAGAGTGAAAAAGAACTAATACATCAATTCAGGGAACACTGCTTTTGTAAAACAAAGGCCTGGCTTCCCTGGGGGGAAAAAAAGCGATATCACTTTCTAATTAAATATCGTATCATAAGCTGTCCATACAAACATGGTCAGCACGTTAATCCAGACATTTGTTAAAAAATGTCTTCTTGATTCTGGAACCTAAACATTCATTTGCAGTGGAAGGAGTCAATGCAAATTTTGTTTGAAGTCTTGAAAATTCAGTGGTCTTGCAGGACGGGAGGAAGCTGTGCAACTTCTCACGGCCTTTTATTGCCCTTTTGTAACACGGGCAGATATTATTACAATATTGTTTACAAAGCAGTTTAACTTTCAGAACCAAAGAACTTTTAAGAAACATATTCCATTTGTTTGCATTTGGGCACAACTTATGTCCTCCTTAGTTTAATTTTCTGTGAGAAACATGTCACGCATTTAATAGTGCTCTTTTGGGATTAGCCTGAATTTCTTGTATTACAGAACCCCCACCCTATCCAGCGTGTTACTGATGTATAGTATGAAACAGATTTCCAGGCCTGAAGCTACAGAATATGAAGTTCTCTAGAACTAAAATAATTACTGTTTTCAGCCTGCTGCCTAGTGAACTCATCTTACAGCTTTAAATTTCAATTAGTTCCTGAGAGTTCCTACAATTGATGTCGTAGGTTTGGTCCAATTGCTGTCCCTAATCCAGGCTACCAGTGCACTCCGTCTTACATGCATGTAAAGATGAGGGAAGCACGTTAGTTTCCCAAAATATGAGTCAGGAAGGACAAACCTGATGTAAACAGACACTGTCACAGAGCTTGATATAAAACCTGTTCTATTTGGAAGGCAGAAGTTTGTGTAACAGTTTGCAAACTACTGCTGTGAGTTGGTATCAGTAAATTTAGTTATATTTAGTTATAACTATATAGTTTTTTATATATATATGTTTAGTTGACATCAGTATATCTGCAGAAGTAAACTAAGTTCCTAAACTTAGAAATATAGTTAAACAGATACAATTTTGTGTAAATAGTTGCTAAATTTCACTAAGTTATGCCTGACGTGGATTTGACTATCCCATTAAAACAAACCATCTATTCATATAAGTACATCCAGCTTTTTTGCTGCTGTTTTTTTTCTTGTATACAATTTTATTTAAAAAATAGTAATAGTCTGCTTTCCTCCCTCTCCTGAATTACGATTATACACTGATGATTGTTTTGGGTCAAACCCCAAAGAACTCCAGAGAAAATCTGATCACAAAATTCAACAAAATAAGCAGGGATGAAGAAGAAAGGGGGAAAAAAAATTTAAAAAAAGAGGTAGACAAGATAAATCTCTGTCTAGTTTGCTAGAATTTGGGTACTTTTTAATCCATATAACCTCCTGTTGGGATTAGATGATCTGGTTGGAACTAGATGATCTTTAAGGTCTCTTCCAACCTAAACCATTCTATGATTCATAGATGAACATAGCTCATGTATCTTTTTAAGCATTATGGGTCATGAATAGCACTGTTTACTCTCCCCCAAGAACATCAAATATGAGCCGCCCCCCC
>VZSZ01004986.1:388303-417485 GCA_013398815.1 Ibidorhyncha struthersii | reverse complement strand
AAAGGAAGAGAGAAAAAAAAAGAGCTAGCAAAGAAACAGGCTGGCTGTTTGAATCTAGGTTGTGACTAGCAATTGTCGCACCATTGAATGAAGAATCCCTAAGGTACGGTGTACATTACCAAGTTTCCTTTTGTAACCACGGGTTTGCATAAGTCCACATGCAAATTTGTTCAAAGCAAGCAAAGTTTAGCCTGTCAGAAAACTACAAGAGACCACAACAGAGAACAGTCACTTTCCAGATTACATCTTCACTTAACCAGACTGGAGCCTACAAACAGACATCTTTCATCACATCTTTGAGCAGGCATGATTGAGTTAAGCAGAAAAGATTTGGTTGAAAAATATGGTGGTGAAAGATAAGTAAAATGGCTGTTACCTCACTCCTACTGTTTCAGAGTTGTAGTTTGTAGCATCAGCTCCCCCCCCTTTGATTTCCAGAAGCAGATGGGAAGAGTCAGAAGACTTGGGGAGATGAAATACCTTTGTGAACCCAAGTCACTGCACAGAGGTTCTTTAGGGGTACCAAGTATGTAGAATTTAACAAAGACTTATAAAAACCATCATACCAAAATGAAATAAAATCTTTTATCCAGACTCCACCACCTCTCACCATTGCGGCCCCAAGAATCAGGGCTCCAAAGAACAAGCAGCTTTACAGCCACCTTCTTCTGTTCACATGCTAAAACACAAGTGTCATGTTATCAATGAAGGGCAATGTAAAGCTTTAACCGGTGACTGCAAATACATTCTATTTAGTAATCTGAGTAAAAAATTACAGTGGATTGGTCATCAGAAAAGTCTAGTAGTTCACTCCAATGTCCAGAGGAGCTACGTTAACAGGAATTAAAAATCATACATGTAAAAGCTTCTTGTTCTGCTTTACTCATTTGCTATGCAATACATAAATAAAATAAAAAAATGAACAGTATGGTTTTCTCATCATG
Source organism: Ibidorhyncha struthersii (assembly GCA_013398815.1). Classification (NCBI taxonomy): domain Eukaryota; kingdom Metazoa; phylum Chordata; class Aves; order Charadriiformes; family Charadriidae; genus Ibidorhyncha; species Ibidorhyncha struthersii. The sequence goes on along the minus strand of VZSZ01004986.1, from coordinate 416,541 downwards.
GTGTAAAGTCTGCTTGATTTTTCAACTCCTTCTTTACTGAATTTTTGGAAGTTAGATTCTTCCGGACGAGAATGCGGTACAACCTCAAAAATCAACAACACAGTTCCTCTGTTTGAAGTCTCTGATCTTTAAAGAGTGTACTCAGTTTCTTAAGCAAGAAAAATAGGGTTGTCACAAGGGACTACTTAGATGTCTCTTCTGCTTTTGCAGCTATCCTGCAAATGTGCACCAGAAGTACATGCATTTTTTATGCTAAGTAATCTAAAACTTTTATAAGAATTCTTAACTGTTATTCTATCCAACGTGAAAAACAATACAAACAGATACATTTAATTAGGTAGCCATCTGATACCTTATGCTGCACAACACAGCCATGCTACTCTTAAAGCATTTGTGATCTTAAATCTTATAAAGGAATATACAACTTATACCTTCCTCAGAATGTATGTGTTGTCATAAAATTATTAAATAAACGTATCTAGTCCCCAGCCCACTAACCTCCACTGAATAAATGTGATTCAGAAAAATTCACCGGCAAAACTCGTTAGACCGCAAAACGCCATAGTGTAGCTGACCATTACGTTACGAACGGACGCCTAACAAGCACATGCAGTAGTGAGCTTTGTAAACCAAGTTAGTAAGGTTTTAAATAACTCATTCTTAATTCTGTGGGATTTTTTTTCTATTAACATCACATTTTATTAAAAAAATAAGTTTCCTATATTTAACATGTATATTAGCTTGCTGTATATGACTGAAGATCTCAAGACCTTTAACATTAAATGATAATAAATCAAACACTTTCTTCACAGCTTTGAAAAAGGGGAGGGAGGAAGAAGGGGAGGACAGGAAAGAGGAAGGAAAAGGAGGAAGCACCAGGCCATTCCTAGCAAGAGAACCAAATAGTTCTACAGCATCAAATTATGAACCTGCATCACAAATGTTAGAAAAAGGAAAACTAACTAACATATTGATCAAATTTGGATATAGTCCATATAATTAGAACATACCATTGGGAAAGACTAGACTGGGAAGGAATACATTCTATTTGCAATTGCCTCTTCTTTGTATTTCCAAGAAATTTTTTTCCTTCCTTCTCTACAAGCCATCGCTGATTTACTTGCATTTGTGTATTTTACTATTCCAGTATGTCAGTTGCACTGAAGCCAGATACACAAGACCCTGCAGGGAAACAGTCTGAAACTATTTTATCTCAGATTTTCCCCAAGAATGACAAGAATACTGGCTGAATTTGACAGAGGAAACAACTCGGAGGTGTGAACATTACATATTTAACTTGTAGTCCGGAAGATTTCCCCCACATACTTTCAAAAAGAAACCTGTGTAGGAGTCATCTCTAACATAACATATCTACGTGGTGCTTACATATTCTCCATGGGGCCCAGGGTCTACGCAAGAAGAAAGAGATGAGGGAATGAACAACTCCCCTAAATCCCACGGGTTATCTGTGCGAAAGATTAGCAGCCCATGGTTGTATTGCTCTACGTGCAATCAATCACTCTGCCTTGATGAGTGAACCCCCTTTTAAACAGAGGGTTTCACAGAGATAGTCGTCTGTGCAGAAATGCTCTGGCAGTAACGTCATTAGCAGCCGTGTTTTCAGGGTTTAGCGAGAATGAAAATTCATGGAGAACCTGAAGTACTGGTTTAGACTTGATCTCGTGTATAAAAATTGATCTCAGGGGACACTGAGTTCAGCTAATGAATTCTCTGCTTCTTATCTTTGGGAGAAGGGAATGACAAATGACATTCCCAATAGAAAAAACAGGAGAGAAAAGACTACTGCAAGGAGGGACAGAAAGTCCCTCTCTTCCCCCGACAGATTCTTTCCTGGGAAGAGACAGTTTCTGTTTCCCTTCTAAGACACCTATATTAATAGAACACTGGAGATTATATATATATATATCTCCTTGCACAAACCATCCCTTACCTTCCTCATTTGAATACCAGAGCCTTTCTACAACAAGGATAAAAGGCTATACTTGCAGTTTGAGCAACGATGACATTTTAGATTGTTGTAAAATCAAAATACACTGGAAATATCCAAACAAATCCCAACATTAGTCTGATGCTACCTAAAGCCAAGAACAAACAAGCAAGCAATGAACACTGGTATTTTGGTTTTTTGCGTGGATATTACAAAAAATAGTAATCATACACTTTTTTTCTTTTTAAATGTTCATTACTTAGATAAAGCACATATGAATGTAACATTCAGAATTGTAACATAGAAAATGTAATGTGGGCAATCTGCTATTCCAAGTACACTTACCAAAATACAATTTTATAATGAAGAAAGTCTCAAAATACACCTGTACAACAATTGGGATCCACAAAATATGATTTAATAGTATCACTCAAGATCACTTCATTGAAACCACTTTTATAATACTGTTTGAATTGTAATCTCTGGTCAAAAAGCACTCTCCCCCTTTTCCTAGCTCATCCCACTAAAGCACGTGTGGAATTTTAATTGCAATGCATATCTTTTAAAACCCCAAATCTGAAGCAGTTCTATTAACTATTACACTGCCTACACTTAGATACTGGGAGGATGGGAATCACCCTCTCTGAGGCCATGGTACACTGAGACACCCATATTATTGTTTGTAGCGCAAGCAGAATAATCTTGTAAAGGGCAACTAAATAGGGTCAAAATAGGAATTAATTATCTCACTACCAAATCGTTCCCTATGTGTTACTGAAGCCTGTAACATTACAACTTTACTGAAAAAGAAAAAGTTAACCATTTTATCCTATAAATATTTTCTTTATTTGCTTTATGTTTAGAAGTCGCTATTTGAGTTCTATTAACAGAAATACATAACAAAAGCTCCCTAACAAGTGGAAAAAAAGTAATTACAAATGCTGAAAAAGTTGGCCTCATTAACATATGTACAGACTTGCTTACTTAATACACATCTTTGTGGGAATTAAATCATTTTATGACACACATTTATACAGGCATTAAACATTCCCAAGTAACTTTGAGCAGAGAATACGCCAAATCTTTAGTCTGGGCAGACAAAAATGTATATTTCAGTTTTGATTGTGGAGCTAACATGCAACAGATACAACATTCAGTCTGAGCTGCTGTTGATATGTTGTTCTGTTTTTTCCTGCAAAGGTCTTTCCATTGAACTTGGGTCCTTCTGTCCCTTCTTTTCCTTGTTCTGCTGTTCCTGCAGCTTCAGGATTATTTTTCGTATTTCTTCTCTTTTGGTTTTCATTCTTGGGCGTGGAAACCAGTCTGTTAAGTTCATTGGTAGCTCAAAACTCAGAATGGGATTCTGAAAAGAAAGGGCATTTGGATATTAAAGTAAGGAGTTACAACCTAAAAGATTGGAGAGAACTGTAGTGGGGAAAAGTACATTCTTCCTCACCTCATTCCATCAGCATGGAACAAAATTTGTACAATTTGTGTGTTTTGTACACGTACAATTAAGGTAGGATCAATCAAGCTTCAGTATACTACACAGTACAATTCATCCAGATCACAGTTCTGGTTACAGAAGTGCCCAGATAACCTACTCAGTTTACTATACCTTTTATACAAAGTATTTGACTGCATAAATGTGTAAAATCGTTCTAATTAAAAAAAAAGGGACATAAAATTGTAACGATGTAGCACTTGTTTTTAAGGTTGCATAGCATCAAAATCTAGAGCTGATTAGGAATCCGCTGCTAAATACTCCTGTTCTTATAAATACCTTTAGGACCACAAGGAAAGTGAGTTTTACATTTCACCCTAAAAAACAGGGCCTGTGAAAAACCCCCGGCTACTGCCAGCCCTTTTTATGCTTACATTTTGTTTTTTTGATAGAGGTCATTCATTCAAAGAATTAAGAGAATGATTATTATGCGGTATTATCTACACCACTTCTGTGACACTGTACAACAATTTCACCCTAAACAAACAACAGATTTTGGAATAGTGCTTTCTCTCAAAAGAAATTCCTCCCTTTGTGTACTGTAGTTTACATCATTAATAGGGTTACTTAAGAGTAAATTACATTCATTCACTGAGCTAACACTAGCAAGGCTACTTGGGAAAAAGCTAGTCACATTCTGCACAGGAACATGTCAGTGCTTAATGCTGCACTAGCTACATTACTCCACATCTGAACAGAACATCAACTAGATAATACAGCAATTAAAAAAACCCCTGTGTTGAACTGACTTTGCTACTGAGGCTACTGAATACCAACAGTAAGTAGACTTCAGAAGAACGACACTAAAAATGCAGAAAATCATGAGCGAAACCTGAATAGGTTTTCCATTGTTTCAATTAGGAAATAAGCCATTTAAAAAAAAATTAATTAATGTGTTTACCAACAACAGAAAGATATTTCAAATTAATCTGAACACATCCTTAACTAGGGTTTTTTGTTGTCGTTGTTCAGTTTGAGGAAGAAAAGCAGGGATACGGGTCAGTAGCCAGTTGCGCACGTATTCTGCTGCCTCGGCACTTCCTTCTTGCCTTGCGAGTTCTGTTGTCCCGAACTGGCGTTCCCCGTTCCTCCACCAAAACCCCCGCTCCCGCTGCCGGGCCTTTCGGGACGGCAGCCGGCCGTGCCTGCAGGCGGAGCCCGTCCGCAGGCGGCCCCTGGCGGCGGCAGCCGAGTCCCGGGCCGCCGGGCAGAGCCGGCCCCGCCAAGGGCCGCGCATCCGGCAGGTCAGAGCTGTCCCCCGGGGCCAAAAGGCAAAGCTTGAAGAGGCACGGTGTTGAGGGAGGGCTGAAAAACTACCTGACAGGTAGGTATGCTCCTCATCACACTGCCCACCCTGTCAAAGGAGTCTCGGGTTTAAAAAATACACATCATGATTTCAACCCTTATTATTAAAAAGAAGGTATTTGAAATAAATCCACAAAGACAAAGGTGTGCCTGAATAGTCCACAAAAATCAAATTAAGCACACCTCCCCACATACTCCCCATTCAGTTTGTACAGCTGCTGAAAACTATGAGACACTGCAATTTTTCAAACACATTAGCAGCCAAAATTATTACTTCGATAACTGTATGACAGTCAAGTACCCTGCAGGTAGTACAGGTTTTCCTTTCCCACTAGTGTTGCTTCTGAGAATACCCTGTGATCTGCTATCTGACACATCTACACGCCATCCCTGTTCCTCAGCAGACAAAGCTGCCGCATACTGCAACACCAGGCAGGGCAAGGGATTCAGCCTTGATAATTCAGCAACCAATTTGCAAGAAGGAAGGGGCTAAGATTATTCAGACTTGGTTGCCCCTCATATTCCCCATATACAAAACAGGATGCGCTCGAGGATGGTTCTAAGCTTTCAAGGGCTCACTGGTAAAGAAAAAGCTTTTGGCTTCGATTTGCAAGAATGTACTCTGCTAAAAGCCCTGCTGCTCTCATGTGAAATACAAACGAGAAGAAACTGCCGGCTTTCTTAGGCAAGGTTAGTCACAGGAGAGTTTAGGAACAGCGCTCAAGTACTAGGGACTAACACAGTTAGTGTCCCATGCAGGCAACATCTCACTTGACCACCATTTCTCCTCCCAGCCCAGACCTGAAGGTGCTAACGCCTCCTCCACTTGTGAAAGGAGCTGTAACTTGAAGATCCAGACAGTTAAAAGTAAGTACGATTTTAACCCATTTCAATGGAACCAAAATGTGGCATTTAGCTGTAATGATTCCACTTACATGTTTTAATGCAAGTTAAAAAAAAAAAACTAGCTGTATCATATTAATGAATTTATTCAGAGTCACATTTCTTAGGGAAAAAAGAACAAGGTTTTTGTACCACATATTCAGTTTAGAATTTGAACTCAAATTTGAACTCTGGTACTTACTGGATAATTTTGAAGGGTATGTGCTATAAGAACACGAAGAAAGACATTAACTATTTAACATTCTCTCAGAAAATTACACAGCTTCCGATTTCTGATACATGTGTGCAACTAGTAATGATAACTAGTTTCTTTTCCAAAAATAATTATGTATGTTAGTGCATAAATTAGTTTATAACGCACAATCTAATAAACACTTAAGAGCTACATTAGGGAGCCTTTTATTATTGTAATAGGTCATATTTGATTGCTGCAGGAGACCCCCCAAAATAGTTACACAAACAGGTATGCATACCTCAAAAAAGCTCTCCACATACTGCAGTATGTACACTCCACAATCACTGAAGTTGTTCTGTTGTGGCACTTTGGGGTTGGAACCTTTCATGACATCTTTGGAAAAGCTTCTTTTGTTGCCTTTTCTGACTTCCCATTCCACCTCTAAATACCTATGATAAAAGACCATGCAAATTCAAACTTTTGTTTTCTTGCAGAATTTTGGAAAAAAAGAAAAAAAAAACCCCACAAACCAAAAACGGAAACCAACAACCCAAAACCCCAGATATGAAACTTACTCCCTTAGTGTTTTCACAACATTTGACCGGGAAGGGCCTCTCAGTGAGTCCATAAGCAAAATGCAGGGCCTAAGAGAGAATACAATTTTTAAGTACACAATATTTTACAGCAGTTTGGCAAACGCAATGTTACACAGCTAGCTAGCTATGAAATAATTTGTGGGGTGACCTCGAACAAAACTAGATCAAGACTATGAAGTTTTGCCAGTGCTGCTGTAATCCCTAACCGGGACAGCTAAATGCAAAGTTATCTTTAGATTTAACCATACACTAAGTACAGAGAACTTTGGAATACACTTAGAAAATACAGTACTGTCGGACTGAAAGCATTTGTTACAGTCAAAATCTAGTTGCCTAAAACCCCCTCAGGTGTCTCGTGCTCTTTTAGATGCATGGGTATCTGGGACACAGACAAGAGACCAGCAAGTAAGGCACAGAACCCATACACATTCTTCTGGAGGACAGATGGGACAGTCCACAGCCCCTAAGAAGGCACCAGGTATGCATGTTCAAGAAGTGATCCCAACCAATGAATCTAAAATCTACATACTCTATTCGATAGATTTTAGAAAAATAACGTATCCGTAAACAAACATTTTCTAGAGAATCAAGTCTGCTTGAACAGTCTCTTGCACACTACAGGTGCTTATATCCCATCACTGCATCTAGAGGATACTACTGCCTTTGTAGTAGCTGTAAACATAACAGCCATATCAGCAGCTGTATATGCAACAGCTGGATTTATACATCAAGGCTAACTCATACCAGAGTTCAGAATCTCAGCATAAGACACAAGATGTGTTTTGAGGGATAAATAGGATGCAGATTACTTTTCACAAAGTTCTGCTTTCTCTTTGCTAACAGTAACACGTGCATTCAGACAAGGTGTCCTTTACAGAAACTGCAAAGTAGTAAATTCAGACAAAATATCTGCATGCATTTATATATAGGTTTGCATTTATAAACGATTTTACATGTATGCAGTTTTTTAGGCATAAGCATGTAATCACTTGAATAATGCTTGTTTTTACTTGTACTTGTTTTAATTTCTGACAAAAGAAAGTTATTATTTATATAGGCAATGCTCTTTAAAAACACACAATCCAGTGCTTCGGGGGATCGGGGGAGAGAGAAGTGAAAGTTTCTTTAAGGTAATTTTCTTTTTCAATTGAAGTAATTTAAAAATATTCTAATAGTAAATATTTAAGTGCCCTTAATGATTTTTGATACTTAAATGTCCAAGATTGTATGAAATTTCATGTTTGAAATAATGTCTGGTGGAAAGTATTATGTACCGATAATCCATCATCAGAATGGGACAAATTTAGCCAAGCTATAATCAGAAGTTTATAAATAATGCTTAAAACTCACAACACAGATGGATCTTTACACCTTCATGAAAACGTATTAAGAACAATTCATACACATTCCAGATCATATATAAATATACAATCTTATCCTGCACCATAAGAATGTATTGTGAAAGCCTTTACCTTTCTAGTAACCATTACATTCACAAAGAAGGAAATATAAAAATGGATAAATAAATTGTGAAAAAAATACAAATGAAATTGTGAAGACAGCAATACTAGTAACAACATTTCTGGATTTGGAATCATGCATTCCTGTCACACCAAAATGCAAGCAACTGCAGTCAATGATTATGAATAAATAATTTCTGTGTTTCAAACTTTAAGAGTTTTAAAATCCAAAACAGGTAAACAAGTAAAAAAAGGTAACTGTATTTAGCACTGGGGAATATTCTTATTAGAGAAAAAAAGCATAATGCTAAGAACAGAAAGAGTCAATAAAGAGAAACAGCTCGAACCCATTTTAGAACCCATTTAGATAAGAAATGGGAACAGTTAAAATTATTCCCATTTTCCTGTACTAATTTGAGTGGTGACAAAGGTTTTCGTTAGTATTAATTTAATTATTTTCATTTAAAGACATTATTCTTTTTTTTTTTTAATATAGAAGGATACATTTAAACATGCTTCTGCACCTTCTTTTTGTAGGAATCTAAGTGCAGGATATTAAAGACCAGCCTTATTTGAAGAAACAATCTTCAATTGCCTGAAGCAGCACACAGGCTTAACAGAAACCCAAAAAGCTTCACTCATACTGTCATTCATTGAATTTTCTGCTCACTGAAGATGTTGATACTACAAAGCATAAAATTATCTCTCGAACACTAGTAACATGCTGATTAAAGTGTTTGAAGACTGATGTATGACCATTTCCCATAATTACTGTAATTTAAATTTCATAAACTTTTATGGAATTTCCATTTTAACTGTTTTAATACTTACTGTTTGCAGATAGTAGGCTTCAGGTGCCACTGTCCCATTTCTGAATTACAGTTGTCATCTACAAGGCCACCATCATCACTACTGTCTTCCTACAGAGGCAACATGTTTACAGGTATTTAAAAACTGTTTTTCAAACAGACGCAAAAGAAACTATTGCTATACTTAGCATTTTTAATCAAGACCAATAACATAAGTTTAATAAAGAAGTGGTAGCCTTAATCTGAAACCATTCTTTGTTTGTAAAGTTTGCATTACCAACTTGTAGTCACACGGTTTCTCAAATCCATGCTGGAATGACACGGAGTGAGGTGCTATTTATTTAACAACCGCTGAAACTAGAAAAAAAACGCAACTGACACTTTCAAAGCATTGCTGGCTTAAAAGAGGTGCATCTCCATTATCTGGTTATAATCCAAATTATCAATACTTTCCCTTGCTAATGATTACTAGAAACTTGCTTGGCGGTTTTGTGTATATTATCTGCTAGATGGAATGAGACAAAATCTGCAGTGAACTCAGCAGTAAAATTTGATCACCAACTTGGTCCTTAGGGCAAGGGAAATTCAACCGCCATACTGTATATCATGGGTTGCAAAACCAGTCATACCACAAATGTAGGAATATCCTTTGATTTCAATATTGATTGCTATGAAAGATATGGAAGTTTTATGAACAAAATCACTAAGTTCTTGTGTCTAAAAGTAACCCAGTGATCCATGGTTTCTTACCCTTCTACTGAGTCCACTATTACTACCACAGACCATTGCATTATAGGGAAACAGATGCTTTCAGAAAATGGGAACCCCTGTATCAGCGTGATTTGTGAAATTTTTGGTGAGAATTATGTACACTTCACTAACATGCAGGATCCTATGACTGGAATCCTCATGCTGTACCATGAAGATATTACCATATTAAAAACTACTGCCCAGTTCCCAATACACTTGTTTCTGTTGCAGCCTCAACTCCATTTTTGGCAGGTGTGAAGGTGCACTCAGCCTGTCACAGCCTACCATTTCTGTACTTGCTTTGTGTATTCTAGAAGGTATCAGTGACAGCTTCAGCCTGGGTTAAGATCTAAGCCACAATACAACCAGGGAACTTGGCATCTTTTGCTCAAGGAACAGAGCTGGCCATGTGCTTTCTTCCCTGCCTTCATGCCATGTAGGTTGGAAACACTCTACTACTCATTCTCCACCTTCAGGGAACTCCAATAGCTACAAAATAGGCAGAAAGGCACTTCCATCAAGCAGGAAACACAGAATGTTTGGGAAGTGGCATGACAGGACAGGTGGGCTGAGTCTGTACAAAAAGCATAGTTAGTTTTCAACATAAGCTGGAGCTTTTATATGTGTGCTTTTATATGTTTGCTGAGGAACAACTGAGGGAACTGGGGCTGTTTAGCCTGGAGAAGAGGAGGCTGAGGGGAGACCTTATCACTCTCTACAAGTACCTGAAAGGAGGTTGTAGAGAGATGGGGACTGACCTCTTCTCCCTAGTGACAAGTGATAGGACGAGAGGAAATGGGTTCAAGTTGAGCCAGGCGAGGTTTAGATTGGATATTAGGAAAAATGTTTTCACTGAAAGGGTTATCCAGCATTGGAATAGGCTGCCCAGAGAGGTGGTGGATTCGCCATCTCTGGAGTTTTTTTAAAAAAGGGTAGACGTGGTACTTGGGGATATGGTTTAGAAGTGGTTTTTGTCAGGTTAGGTTAATGGTTGGACTCGATGATCTTAAAGGTCCCTTCCAACCTTAACGATTCTATGATTCTATATACATGCTATTTGGAAGCCATTACAAATAGCTGCAGACTTTGGAAAATAATTGTTCTGGACTCAAAGGTCAAAAATAGGTAATTCCTAGCCCACATATTTGATAGCCTCTGATTCTTTATTTCAGACAACTTGGAGTCATACACCTGGAACACGAACAGGAAGGCCAGTTAGGAAGAGTAAATGTGTAACTCCTAGCTCGTCACATTTAACTTACACTGTAGAAGCAACAGGGCTATGGAATAATGCCCTCGTACCCAGTAGCGAGTCAGTAAAGTACATTTTAATGATCAGTCTTTCCACAGCTCTAAAATCTAAATGTCTTCCAATTTGAAGAAGGACACTACTTGATTATAAATCCATGTTGTTTAAATTTGATTAGGAGAAGCACCAATGAAACAAAACAGCAGAGTAGCACCTACTTATAAATGTGTCTGTTTATGTCCAGGAAATGCAGCTGAAAAAAAAGAGTAACTTGTCCTTGGGTCTGGCAGATAAACGTGGCGGTGGGGGAGATGAAAGATAGAAATGTGTTGACTTTCAGAATTTCCACTAAAATCATTGTGTAATATTGTCACTGTGTAAGAGACGCAAAAAATTAAATGCAGGGTCAGTACAGCAGTACCCTATTTAACAGTTTAATGAATGACTGTACAATCCTCTCCTGTCAGCTAACTTGCAAATTTTTGTAGGTAACCAGTGCTTTGGATTTGATGCTCGTAAAGATAACTAGCTTTAGGCAATGCATATTTACAATGTGTATACAGCTTTTAAGCTGCCGATTCAAAATACTGCACAACAGTTCGCATTTCCCAAACAAAACTGCCCAATTCTTTACCTGGTTATCTTGGTCTTCAGAAAAATCTATAAGCTCATCTTCATTTAGTTTACTGCCATCAGCTGAGTCTTCGCTATAGTTTAGCCTGATTTTGTGCAATCCATCTGTATCAATCACAGACAGTAGTAGTTTAAACATCAAATACTATGTCATCATTGAAGACCAAACTCATTTTAAATACCTCAGATTTCCTCAGGATCATTCACAATAACTGTGATACAACTGATATAATATTTTATTCATGCATATGAATGAAAGTGAAAACTTTCTTCTAAGTAACAGCAGAAACTGTTCCTTATTCTGTGAAATGCATAAAAAAAAATTCTAGAGACCTACACTAAAATCCACCATGAAATTACCCTTTCGTTCCATTAAGTCTTTGCAACAGTATAAATTAGTACTGCTACCAAAAGAAGCAGTCTCGTTTGGTCCCTAATATAACTATGTATTCCCATCCCTAGCTGGTTCCTTCCATGGCACCAAATACACCCACACACACTGGACCAGACCGAGAAAGTCAGTCACAAGCTTATTATTCTTTAACTTGAATAATTTCCTTGATCAGATTCGCTGTGCAGTTATATGAGGACTTGTGCTGGTAAAAAAGGAAAAGGCAGCTTGGGAACATGCTGCTAGGGAGGGCAGAATGCAGGATCAGATCTCCTGGGAGCAGCAGCTTCAAAATGTTTGTGAAACTTCACTCTTTGCTACATAAAAACAGTATCTGTAAATTCAGTCCCTACCCCCTCTACGTGTTTAGTCACTTGGGAAACAGCATCAGAAGAAATAAATAATAATGAATGTTACAGTTATACCTGTGAGAGACACAGATACAGACAGCTATAGGCTCACTTAGTCTTACTATAGTACCATGCAAGACTTCAGAACAGATTTTGAGGGGAAAAATAATAAACTATGTGGAAATAAGTGAAAAATGAATAACATGCCAGCAAAACCTGAAATCTTCATAAAAAAAGCTTTTCCTAGAAAAGGGCTATATAACATATCTAAACAATCACAAAAATTAAAGCGTTGGTTATGGTGCCACTGGAGGATTTATTACTTATTAAAGAAAACCAGGACTTCTATAAGAACAGTAAAGAGGGCAATGAACTACCTAATGGAAAAAAACGTAGAAGACCTGCATTTGAGAATACTTCAACAGAAAAGCTGAAGTAACACTTTGGAAAGAGGTTACCAATGGAGTTCGTTCCACTGGGACAAACTTGGAATTAGTCTTACTCAGTATCTTTGAAAAGACCTTAGCACAGGAAGTAGGGCATATACTAATGTGACTTATTGCTGACAAATTAAAAAAAAAAAAATTGGTACCAAGAAGAATCACATCTCACACAAGAATCGAGCAATAAAAAAGAATTATTTAAGTAATTAAAAAATATAGATTTTTGATGATTTATTCAAAGTTATTTAGGTATCAGCTGATTTACAAGTCCAACACCAGGATTTAGCTTAGACATCTAAGTTTAGGTTCCCATGTATAGTAGGCATCAAGGGTCTCACAATGTTAAGCGGAGACCATAATCAGAGCAGAGAGCTACTCAACTGAACAGCTACTCTGTGTCTGCTTTAGGATGAGAAAAGGAGGTCTCTTGGCTTCATTGACTATACTATCAAAGAAGCACCTCCTGTCTTTTGAGATATCCAGGACACACATATGGATTTGGCAGCGTCAAGACCCACAGCCTCCTGGAGCAATACTGAAGGCTGGGCAGAAAACCCTAGGCCTACATTCCCATTTTCCATTTGTCTGAAATGGAAGTTTAGATACACATGGCATCTAAATTCAGCTACCTAAACATATGCTTAGTGTCAATCTCAAATTGAATCTCACCCTTAAACCAGGGCTGCGACCCATAAGAATGTCTGCATTAATGAAAGGGTGCATCCTCTGCAATAGCTGAGCAAGAGAGTCTGTGTGTTTTAGTCAGCAACAGAAGAATGATGACCATCAGCCACTGACACAATGCAGCCATAAAAAAAGAGAAATGTAAACCTAGCAAAAATGTCATAAAGTGCGTTCCAACTAATTACAGACAAGTAACAGTAGCAAGATCCAAGACACAAGACCGTATCATACCACAGCAATGTCATAAACAGTAACAATCACACATAAGATGAAAAATCAATTAAAACAAGAGCAGATCTACACACACCCCCAGTCCCACTCCCCTCTCCCAAGACCTTCTAGGAGAAGTGACAATGTTATCACAAATTAATAAATTTAAATTAGAAAGTAGGCGAGTGCTTATACCCACAAAGATATTAAATTTGTAATGGCCTGCAGTATACAGGTAGACCATATAATCAACGATCTTTTCAGATTTGTGCTATAAGCAATGCAATTACTTACTGTGTAAATTAAGTCAGTAGGAATATTATCTGTGACTAAAGCAAAAGTTTTTGCATGACCAGATGTTTTGTAGTCTACGCCTCAAGGGGATTCAAACCTTGCAGTAAGCAGAGAAAACAATCTTTTCGTAATTCCTTCATATGCATTTAAAAGTATGTCAGCTCCTTTGTTCACTTTGGTACAAACACTGTTTGAGATCACTGAAATCAGCCTCCACAGCACTGATGCATGGAGAAAGCCTCTCTAAATGTAACACGGAGGTCATGTGAGAGATTTTTATTTTTTTTTTTAATTATTTTCTTCTTACTCTTTTCACATACCTTCTATCAGGATATTAAAGAACTTAATGGTGTTGAAGCAAAACTTCAAATACTAGAAGATGCTGGAATTAAGGTTGCTCACACAATCTTAATTCAGTTCCCCCATGCACACACATGAGGATCCATGGACAATTACTATTCTTTCCTTAACAATTACAGTGTTAAGTGATGCAAAGTGACAGCTACAAAATGATTTTGTGTGAAAAAAAGGTCACACAACTGAAAAATTATTCTGATTTAGGAAAACAGTGCTTTATCTCCAGCCCTTTGCCATGAGAGTTATGTCAACAGCCACAAAAACATTTTCTATGCAATGGCTATAAATTACTTCTATTTCAAGCACTCAAACTTCGCCACATACTAAACTTTCAAAATATGAAGTTTACACAATTGCAAAAGTAGTAACAGATGTGAAGTCTCAAATTTTTGCATTAAAAAGCGCATATTATTAAATTACATACCCATAGATTGGCTAGCAGTTGTGAATTCACCCTGTACACCATTTTTGTCCGAAGTCCTATGGTCTAGTTTATGGCGTGCTGATTCCACAGTGTTAGGTTCTTCCACATCACTGTCTATTTGATTTAGTTTTTTGAAAGCAATTTTTCCCCTACACGGACTTCTTCTACAACATGAAGACTCACTGTCCTCTGTTTCAGTGTTTGGATCAATTAAAGCTGTATTATACTTTTTGGTCAACGTCTTTTTTGCTGTGGACTTGGAAGGTGAGTTTTGTGCATCTAATTCATTTGGCAAAGGAGATGGTGTGTTGGTCTCTCCATCTGAAGAGGAAGTTTTTATCTGTGTTGTAGCATTTTCATGATAGTGGGGATTTGGTTCATATTTGGGTTTTTCTAAACCAGGAAAACAGATGACAGCCAAAAACCAGTGGGCACTGCAAAGGAAAAAATATATTTTTTACTAGTATTTAGTGTATTAAAAATTAGCAATTACATGAATGCTCACAGTTAAACACTAAGTGCGTGCACGCACACACACAAAAAACCCAAACCCTGCCTCCCATAGTTATCAAAAATAGATTGTAATAGCTGTTCACTCTTCTGCACAGGTTTTACTCAAGCCTTCATAGTCTTCTCTAAAGGTAAGATCACTCCATGCAAGTAATCACCAACAAATTCATTAATAGGATGCAGTTAGTTGAAAACGGGTGCTGTCTAAATATTTATTTCAATTTGGTTATGCTTTATACATTCTTCTCCTTCTTTGAATTAATTTTTTTTTTAATATTTTCTTTATCATCACATGAATTGGAGATTGTGTAGTTCATGTTTTATGGTTGTATAAAGTTTTCTAGTAGTTCAGCACTAGAAACACAAGTAGTCAGATCTAATGGTATAGCTGAATTGCCTGTATTCTTCTGCCTATGAGATCTTCCAATTGTATGTAACACTTCAACTTCACATTTTTAAAGAAATCTTGTCAACAGTGAATGAAAAAAGGGGAGAAAAGAGTGTTTGTAATGCCATCACAATGACTCCCTTGTCCTCCTCACTCTTCACAGAACTGACATTCTAAACCTTTCAGGATCAGAATAGTTATATCCGCCAACATAAAATAAGATAGGAGGTAAGTTTTGCCCCACTTTCCTCCTTATCACCTTGCCTCTTCGGACTTCGCTGACTTGCCACTCAACCAGAAATGGAGCAGCAGAAAATTCAGGGATTAAGGCACTGCAAGTAGATATCGACTGACCTGATTTAGAAAATTTCTGAAGGTTCTCTGATTTCCTACAGCAAATAACAAACTAGGACCTAGCTATGTATATTATGCAAGTGAAGCCACATTTCAATATGTTTTATAAAACAGAAAAAGCAGTAGGAAAAAATGCATGTCTAACTGACATACTAAAAAATTAGATGATTATGAAGCCTAATTCCATCAAAACTCAATGGCCTTCGAAAGCAGCATGTGAAATATGGAGGCATTTTGTCTTGGATGATTCACCACACCTAGTTAATGAATATATTAAGTATTGCCAAACCCTGGAATTTGTGTGTGCTCTATTAATATAGGTGTTATGTACCAATTATGTAAATAGACTAGCAAATTAACCTGGATCTAAAAAGAAAACAGCTTGTAACTTTTAAAAGAACAACCTGTTTCCACTGAAGACTTAAACAAAAAGGACTGTACTGCCAAAGGACACTGATGCAGTCATGGTTAAATCAGCCATATTGTTCTGAAGTTAACTCTCCCCTAGATTCATTCTGCCCACCTCCAGTTACTGCAGTTTGACAACTTGTTAGATGATCAGCCCGCATTCCCTAAGCTAGTGCTTACGGGAGAGTCTGGAAAGACTTTCTGGAAAGTAGATACTGAAGTCCAGCAACTCCAAAGCAATCATTTCTAGAATGTACTTTTAAACCAGATGCCAGAATAAACAGCTGTGTTCTAAAAGAAATAAAAGCATCACTCTAGGCAGCACAGGGGAAATGTTATCAGGAACAACCTTTTGCATCTCTATGATGTCAGAGAAGCTCTCGAGTCTTCTCAAACCCTAAAATAACTAGTTTCACATACTACTTAATTCAAGACACAAAGAAGCAAAAGAAACTGAAATTGGTTCTCAACCAGACTAATTTTGCCACAGATTAAGGTTTGCAAGCTTTTATAAATAGTAATGAATGTAGAAATTTCACTGGAACCAAAGAAACTCTTCCATACCTTTGATCCACTATTGTATCACATAGAGAAAGTTCTGTTTACAAAGACTAATTACCAGCATGAAACCAGGTGGCAGATTCCTGAAAAATACCTGCAGTGCTGCAGTGCTTCAAGTTGCAAACACTGAGAGAGTGTAGACAACTCAAGGCTGTATACAAGTTCTAGGATCATAATCTATGAAGACAAAGAATAAACTGATGGAAGAGAAGTGGGTGATAAAATCCTTATTACACAATATCAGGTTGCACATACAGATGTCCAGGCAAAGGCACGTTGAAAAAGTTTTGAAAACCAGGTTCTCCAAAAACCCCACAGAATGGCATGTACTTTGCTCTCTATACACTACAGGCATTAGCTGGCTCTCCCTCCTCACCACTGATTGATTCTCTGTGCTCTTAGGGTTTCCACTAATCCCTTGAAGTTATGAGGCAATGCCCCGATTACAAAAAAAAACCTAAAACCAACTAGACAGCTAAACACCAAGTAGTTGGAAGTTACTTTCTGCTGAATGCACAGCATCTAAACATCTCCATTCTTGTCAACACAAAGCGTGACAGTTCTCATATTGCAAGCAAGGAACAGGAGAAGGGGGAAATTTGGTATAATTACATAACACAAAAGAAACCACACGAGGGAATTTCTGAAAAAGCTGCAACTTAGTACAGGTATTAGGTCCCAGTCCACAGCCTTCATCATAAGACATGCATGTCCGAAAGACTCACTGCAGATTAAGAAGCCAACTAATACCCAAATCAACATCACAAATATATAAAAATGTTGTATTTGGTAGGAAAGCAGGGTTTCACAGTCCTATTAACAGACAAAGTCCAGGGGCTATATATTTCATAACGCATCATATACACAGCTACAGAATGCTACCCGAGGCTGTAACGTACACAAATAGTATCTATACTGTACTTCCTAACCAGATCAGAAATCCTTCAGGTTAGTATTTTGCCATTAAGACAAAACCAAAAAAATCAGCACTGACACTTATTGCCTCTTTTGTCAGCAGTAGGTTTAGTTCTAAAAATAAAACATTCTCATTCTGTACCAGAGAAGCTAAGAAGTACTTGAAGTGGTACTGTAGTGAAGTTAATGAAAATAAAACAGGATTTACATGTCAATTCAACATAAAGAGCTATATATCAAAGTAAGAGAGATACTTGCAATAAGGTAAACAGCAAAACCTCCAAACATTTTTTTCCTGAAAAAAGTTAAGACTCCAGTTCTCTGCTCTTGACCCATTTTGAAACACAAGAATATATGGAAGAGAGCAGTAAAACATAGAGTAACCTGGTAAAACCTACTATTCTTTGTGCCATGGCAATATAAGGAAGGAGACACTTAACAAGTGACAGCTCTGCTACTAGGATAGAGGCCTAGAAGCCCTCATACTTGCTGGGTTTTGTGTTCTTCCCCAAGTAGCTCCCCAGCTTCCTCTCTCCTGCGATACCAATTACTCATCATAAGGGGAGTATTTCATTGTTGAGTCATTGATTCTTTCCTAAATATGTTAGCATTTCTCTCAAAAAAGTTCAGCTTTTTGTTCCTCAAAACTGAATGTCGGTTTCGGGGGATGGGGTAAGGGACATGTTTGAGGGGAGACAGAATAGCAAAGCGCATCCAAGAAAAATACTAGCAGCTAATAACAATAAATTTAAAAAAGAGAAATATGGAAGATCTAACTTAGGCTTTCTTTGCCAGGTCAAAAAGCAACAATAAAAACCAAACCTGCTCTCCCTGCCCCCCCATCAAACCACCACTTATCCCCCTGCATACTTGTTTTTTTTCTGCTCTGCAATGTTCTTACTGTACATACCAAGAAACCACTTTTGCAAACGAATGTCCTACTATCACCACTTACCAAATTCAGTTCACAGTGAAGGACAGTTCCAAGAAGTATGAACAGGATTATTTCCAGATGAAAGATGCACACCAAGAGTACGCTTTTCATGCTGTAACCTGGTCTAGTGGAAGGTCCCCCTGTCCATGGCAGGGAGCTTGGAACTAGATGATTTTCAAGGTCCCTTCCAACTCTAAATATTCTATGATTTTATATTTTTATTGTAAACATGCAGTAGCTTAACTTTCTTAAATATTTTGGCTTAAGGACTGCTTAGATTCTTTTTGTGAAATGTAGAAATGTGTTTGTGAGAACTGATCTCTGATCTTAAGGAATGTGAGCATCACTGAAAGTCCTTAACAACCGTTAGAATACTAACAGTCTGCTTCCTGACCGAAGAAAAATATCAGGACAAAAGGATATAAAGAAAAATAATAAAGTTTCCAATACAAGCAATTTTCAATTGCATCTTCTTCCAATATAGGTTTATTGTAATTAAAGGATGATCACATCTATATCAGAGTTCACATCAGAATAAAAACTTAAGGACTAAAAAAGGCAACTCCAAAAGCTATCAATGGCAACAGCTTAGAAGAAAGAGAGCCAGTTAAAACCTAGAAGTACTCAAAGTTAATTTTTGCTCAGTCTTTATATTGTCTGATACTTCTTATACCACAGCAATGCACTTAAACATCTTATATTACTATTTTGTTTTTATCAGTAGGAAAAAGATGTTTATTCTCTTAATTTTTAACTTCAATTCACACTGTAATATAACTTTCAAGTTTAGAATTATGAAGCTTAAGCCTTTACCAAATGCAATAAAAAGGTATGTTTACTTACGCTTCATTAAGGGGAACGAAAATGAAATCTTTCTCAAAAATGTCAACATGCCGTGTCCATGTTTTTACCCGCCCATGTCGTTTTTGTTGTATTCTACAAGAAGAAACCAAGACATGATTTGTAGGATGGCTTATTTTTAACTGAAGGATGACTTTTGCAGATATTTTCACCTTAACAGCGTCTTAAGATTTTCATGTCATATTCTATTTTTATTATAGGTGTGGATGCTTCCTAGAGTTCTGTTGGTATCATAATATTGTCTACAAGGATTTTATCTCTGTAAAGCATCTGTTCTTGAAGTCTTCACTGTACTTAGCCCTTAGTTGGACTACCTTATCAACAGACTTACGAAAGGTTTGAAGTTTCATGAATGCTTCTTCTTTCTCTTTGATTAAGGCGTTTATAGAAGAACGAACTGAATACATGTATTCTATCAGCATCTTCTTTTTTCAGTTTTTCAAGTACCAAATACCTAATTAGTTAAAAATAAATAAATAAAAATCATGGAGGTGTTAACTCAAAGTATTCATCACCAGAGTAAGAAGGACTGCCAACAGTGCTACCTCCCCACCAAATTCTTGCAACCTCTCACAAAATAGCTATAAGAATATCAGAGCTAACTAACCACAGCAGCTAACTAATGCAAAGTCTGTGTCAATATTTCAAGGTACTAACTGCTCTGCTCAATCAATATTTCAAGGTATTAACTGCTCTGCTCAATCAACAAGTTGTTCTGCTGCCATTGTATTTATTTTTATATCATGGCAGGAAAACAATCTTTTAAGGAGTTTGTTACATAATGACCTATCTAGCAAAGACCCACATTTTGTAACTGAGCCACTAAATCTCCAAACAGTCCCACAGTGATGCACTAATTTTCTTTCCACCTCTAAAAAACCGTAACAGACTGAAAATTACAGATGTGCATTTTACGTGTAGCATAAACACAGCAGAATGCAACAATTTAAGACTCTTCTAACATTTATAGCATCAGTGACACCAAAAATTAATTTATGTATTAGGTTAATAAAAAAAAAAAAAGAAAAGAAATTCCACAGAACACAAATACTCTGGAAAAAAAAAAAAACTTAAAAAGGCTTTTTTTTTCCTTGCAGTTAAAATCACTCTTCAGATGTTGAGAAATTTTAAAGAACATTTTTTCCAAGTGAGAACAATCTCATCGTCAAGCAGGACAGGAGAGGAACCAAAATTTCTTCCAAATATAAGAAACAACCTTTACAATTACAGCTACACATAGTTGGAGACCAAGTGTTATCAACTGACCTATGAATTTTTAATCTCAGAACTTTTCAAGTTTCAAAGGAAAAGACGACTAAAAATTGATTTGAAATAAAACTTACTTTAAATAAAAATCAATAATAACATCATTTAAAAATTCTCCTTCATTTAGACAATGGAGGTCTTCATTGGTCACAGAAATACCACCTTTAGCTGGAGGAGGTGGATAAACTATCAGCCTGAAAAGAAAAATACGTTCAATAACAAATATGAAATGCCAAAACAACTTAGAGAACTGTTACAGGGCAAAGAGAAACATCTTACTTTTCTATAGGACCAATAAATACTGTATGTGGTTCTCCAATTTCTTCATCATCATCAAAATACGGTAACTGTTTATTTCGCTGCTGCAATTTGGACTCAGAAGCAACCTTAAAAGAATAAAGTCAACATTAATTTGCACACTGTGCTCAAACTTACCAAAGACGTAACAAAGCTTTGCGAAGACAAGCAGTGTACTTCAAGTTTGTGGTTTTTCTTTTCCTAGTTTATTTATTACATTTAGGTCTGTACTCATTTCTTGCAAAGCCATAAAACTATCAAATTCTTTAAGAGGTAGCTTTGTTTAAACAAAGCATTAATTAAACTTAACCACAACACTGCAACTTAACTTTGTTTGAAATATTAAAATTTTACCAGTAGATGAATTCAGAAGAAAACATTGTTTAATTATAGTACAAATTCTCATCCGTTAATAATTTTTAAATTACTTGTGGACCATTGTACAACCTTATGATCAAACTAAACACGTTAAAAAGTATTTAATAGCACAGACTATTTCCCATAGTTTCATAACCCACCATGGACCAGTCTGAGAATCCTCATATAAAAGCCAGAAAAAGTTGCTGGGATTTTTTTTTTGGTCTAGGACTTGCACACTATCTTCAGTGTATTTGTAAGTCAAATAATATAATGACTTTGATTTAAGACAAAAACATAATTACATTTTTTATTTTATTTTCTCTGTGAGATGGGCTTCCTCTGGAATTGTCTTCCAAGCACTTAGTAAATGCAACAAGCCTGCCATTGGCTTCTTCAAAGGAAATTTTCACAAAGAAGTCAGAAATATTATTTCTAATACCAATGTCAGTAATTATTTTTTCAAATATTGAGTTTGCATGAGTATCAAGACCAGTTTCAAAAATCAAAATGATGTACTGTTCTTCTTGACCTAAAAAAAAGCAGACGGAATATTATTAATTTAGAAACGAAATATGTTGCAATTAGAAACAGATTTCAAAGAAAATTGGACGAACACGTGTATGCACTGCTGACAATGCATAGAAGCAGTAATATACATGCACGCAGATGGATAGAAGGATTAACTACCAAACCCTTCTACCTACATTTGCAAAAAGAGTGCATTCAAATTTTGCCTTAATCTAGAAATTTTAATTATTACACTTGATAAATTTTTAGAATAAAAGAATAATAGAATGGTTAGAGTTTGAAGGGTCCTTAAAGATTGTCTAGTTCCACCCCCCCCGCCGCGGACACGGACACTTTCCACTAGACCAGGTTTCTCAAAGCTCCATCCAACCTGGCCTTGAACAATTTGAGGGATGCGGCATCCACAACTTCCCTGGGGAACCTGTTCCAATGCCTCACCACCATCACAGTAAAAAATTTCTTCCTAATAACCAATCTAAACCTACCCTCTTTTCGTTTAAAACCATTACCCCTCATCCTATCACTACACTCCCTCATAAAGAGTCTTTCCTGTAGGCCCCCTTCAGATACTGGAAGGCTGCTATAAGGTCTCCACAGAGCTTTTTCTTCTCCAGGCGGAACAAACCCAACTCTCTCAGCCTGTCCTCATAGGAGACGTGCTCCAGCCCTCTGATCATCTTCACAGCCCTCCTCTGGACTTGCTCCAACAGGTCCATGTCCTTCTTACATTGGTGGCTCCAGAGCTGGACACAATACTCCAGGTGGAGTCTGGGGTCTGACCAGAGCGGAGCAGAGGGGCAGAATCACGTCCCTCAATCTGCTGGCCACGCTTCTTTTGATTCAGCCCAGGATACAGTTGGCTTTCTGGGGTGTGAGCACACATTGCCAGTTCATGCTGAGCTTCTCATCCACCAACACCCCCAAGTCCTTCTCCTCAGGCATGTCAACCACACCACTCAGCTTGGTGTCGTCTGCAAAGCTGCTGAGGGTGCACTCAGTCCCACTGTCTATGTCATTGATGAAGATATTAAACAGTACTGGCCCCAGTACAGATGGATCCCTGAGGGACACCACTTGCCACTAAGCTCCATCTGGGCATTGAGCCATTGACCACTACCCTCTGGAAGCAACCATCCAACCAATTCCTCATCCACCTAACAGTCCACCCATCAAATCCACATCTTTCCAATTTAGAGATATACATGCATATATAGCACTGACCTCTACATGCCAGCTCTTTCAGACAACAGAGATTCTTAGAAACAGTGACAGGTTAGAAAAAAATACTTCTCTAAATTGGAGCAGCTAGCAAGTAGGATGCAAAACTTATTAGCAACTAAACTGAACAGAATAGTTAAGTGGGGAAAAAAGTACATTTTTGAGACAACTGTTCAGAGACTTAAATGGGAAAATAAACATGACTGTTTTTAAAAAGTGGATACAAACTGTATACCACATATTAGAAGCACCAAGTTCTAACAAAACTACTCTTACTGACTCTAGGCAGGTGGTGTTGGGTACATAAGTACAAAAACCTGTAATGGCATTTTACAAAAGAAACAGTTATTTTTCTCTGATCAGATTTCTGTTACCATAGAAACAGAAATCTCTTAAGGATCTCCATTCCACTGGCAACCAGTTTTCATTTCTAAAAATTACGCATCTGAACAGGAAAGGAATTTAAAATGTCACAGTAATCAAATCTTCATCTCCTTACACAGGTAAACGGATCTCACCAGCTAGAAGAGCAAATCCCTGATTTCAGGTCCCGTAACATAAACAACCCAAAATCTCCCTGCGCCCGGTGAACATTCTGTGAACAGAATACCATCAGGCGTTCTCTCATGCTTAGTCTTGCTAGCCCTAATAAACCTCATATTTCTATTGGTACAGTGGTTTAGCTTCAACAGGTGGCCTACACCTTTAGCAAACGTTGCAGAATGTGAGTCGAATCAATCAGCTATTGTATAAATACCACCCGCTCACATCATCTGAAAGATAAAAATGCAGTAAGTTGCACTAAGAGCAATTATTTAGGCCAACACAGGAACATGATTCAGGCTGCAAATCCCAGTTTCCTGTAGTTGGCTAACTCAGAGCTGCAGGGACATGTTTTTCTGTAAGAGAAGAGCTTCAGACACGTGCATAACCATTTCCTTTTGGTTATTCTTGACTTGGCATGCTAACTGCTGTGAAAAATAATTCTTCAGCAGCACTATGCCCCAATTCACTGCACAGAGAATTTAGGTGTCTAACTGGGGTTTGGGTGTTCCTATTTTGCAAAGTGGGCATCTACACATGATTGTTTACACAGGTATGGCTTGAAGTAATTTCATTGCTTACAAAGCCAATAGCAACTGTGATCACAAAGTACTCCTAAGTATCAAAGACAATAAAGCAGTTAAGTGTAAAGCTAGCGCAGTGCCACAGCCTCAGAGGGAAAAGCTGGAGAGAGAAAGGCTGAGAGACATGCAAAGGGAAGGATTTCTTAGCCAGCCAAGTCAGGAAGCCTTTCCTTTTTTCACTTGTGAACATCTGTGTTCATCCTGGGTCTAATGTCTGCTCCCAGGATTGTGTCTAGCTCCCCCCGCATGCTCTCCAATTACTTTTGTAATTACAATACTCCTTACAGCTCATACTCTTTATAGGAGATGGATGAAGTTGTTATAACAGTAATATGTGTTCGAAGCACACAATTCTGAGATTGCTAAAAGCATTCTTCCTCTATTTGAATGCATCGAGTATCTATGAAGCTAAGTACAAGTATAAATAACTACAAAATTTAATCTAAAGAAAAGCCTATTTAAGGGGAAAAGGACTCCATGCTAATTTAAAAAATAGTGTGCATATTAAGATGAGGAAAACTGTGTTGAAATTAAACTTAAGATACATGAAGACAATCCACTTATTTTCCAAGCAGATATTTGTCTACATCACAACATCGCTACAAGCATATGGGAAAAAAAACCAAGCCAACCTACACAACAGTTTCTACTGAAACTAAGACCTGTAAGCAGAGCAGCACAGAAAGCAGAAGTAAGTATACTAAAAACTGTCATATAAACGTAAAGGCCCATATACAAACGCTAATCAAACCAACTTGCTTTCATTCATTATAAACATTAGTGAAAAAAGTTATACTAAACTGACTACACTCTGTAACTAGCATGTGGCTAGACAAACAGAACACTACAGTTTTGCCAAGCTGTTCTGAACTGTACTCCTCATCAGCCTGGGAAGGTGAGCGTGCCTGGAAAAACACTACACCTGCCCCAGTCAATGATGCCAATTTTATTCTTTAGTGCAGTCAGTCATGATCCAAAACATTAAAACACAATTTAAAGTGAAATAGTAGACTAAAATTGTTTTACTTACTGTCTCCTTTACATTCGTACCAGACATTATCTTTACTCATTTTCAGTTGGTCTCTCAGACTACTACAAGTTGATGGTACTGTTTGTAGGAAAACTACTGGCAATTTTCGGACACTACACCATTCACATTTGGTAAGTTCTGAAGTTTTCAGGTTAATCTCTCGGATATCGCTTTCCGATTCTAGAAGAAAATAACGACATTATATTAAATTATACTAAAAATATGTAGGTTTCCTTTATAATTCCCCCCTTGATTTAACAAGAAATCAGCATGTGCTCATTAACTTTTAAGAAAGTTTTAAAAAGTTTAAAATTAACACATATCCAGGAAGTGATGTCTGTTAATATCTTAAAAGATGAACTGAACTCCACTGTCACCTTTCAAGAAAGTAATCAGAAACAAACAGTTTTCTTCTCATCAACTTTAATCTAATTTTTATTCCACAGAAAAAACAGCATTTCCAATGACAATTTAAATTTGCAACTACTGCTATGACACATTTTACAATATGTTTGTAAAACTTTCTTTGTAGATTTATCTTTGACCAAGTTCCCTTATGAAAAATAACTTTAAAATGAAAAGGAGAATAAACACATGCAGAGAAACGATTTGATTGCCTAAGGAAAATAAGGTACTGCTCTCAATTTACTACCAAAGAGAAATGTCAGCAACATGGTAAATTTTTAACACTGTATCTGATGCTGCTGGTGCCAATGTTGACTATTTCACGGGTTTTATCGAATTATAAAAAGGGAAGGAAAAATATGTGAAGTCAAAGTTGTTCAAATTTGGTGGAGAGACTCAAAAGTTCAATGTCAGTAATTATTGCTAGATCAGAAAAAATGGTTAATGGTAGTCAATTAAAGTTTTAATTAGCGGCAGTTTCCACCATTCTACCACATGCTTGATGGCAGCCTCCACCAGAAAAACTGTATCCCCTTACCTAGGGGACAAAACACAGACAGGATAGAAGGAGAAATGGAGCCAACATCAAGTTCTTCTAATAAATAAAAGTCGATGTATGAAGTCCATTTCCTCCTCCTTTCCCCATAAAAGCAAGGAGACTGCATGGAATTCCTGAAAAGACTAAAGCCTTTCTGAAGTTAAATTCTAGTAAAGATTTCATGACCAGACAGATGGTGACTAAAAATTAGTAAAAAGGTTACCACATGAAGAGTGTAATTTGCACCATCCTGAACACAACTGCATAAGACCATGTGATGAAAAAAAAAAAAAAGAAGACATAAAAGACATTCCATACTTTCTACCTTACTAGTATTAGTTACTAGACGTTATTATTAATGGAGAGAGGGCTTTTTTTTTTTTCCCCTCAACTCCCCCTCCCCCCCTTTTTAAAAAAAAAAAAAACTCTTTCCCCTATTCTTCTCTTGGCCTTTAGCAGCCAATGTCCAGCAGCTGCCCTCTACATCCTCTCTTCTTGTTGGCAACTGATTTCACACCCCTGTGCCTACTGCTCATAAAGACAAGGCAAACAGTTACCCAAAGCAAAGCATCGACTGGCTGCAAACTGGAAGTGGTGGCCACCACAGCTTCTGTGGAGAAAAGCAGCTCTCTTTTCCTTCTAAACCTCCAATACCCAGGTCCTACTAGCTGGAGAAGAAGTAGCCCAACTCCGAGTCAGGCTGCAGCAACAACATGCTTCCTTCAAGCCAACTGGGCAGCATTTACTGCTCAGAACAGTAGTTTGCCATCTCATCAGGAAAAGAGCAGCAAAAATACGCTACAAGGATCTAACCAGTCCATCTTCTTGCACTGATTCTCCTTTATTTTCCTAGGGACTTACATAGGAGAAAACGAAGCTAGTAACTAAAAGAAGGTTTATAGATGACTCCTAGAGTCTTCTCTCCTTTGTGTTTAAAACTAACAACAAAACAGCTTTCCATGGCTAGGCTGTAATATTACAGCCTCTATAGTAATATTTCAGTTTTATCCTTCCTAAATGTACACTTTTCCTTAATTAATTTCACCTAACTTCCCACTTTCAGAGGCAAACCACAATAACAACAGTCCCAACTTAAAAGTGGATTCAACCCATTTAACTGAGGCATACATGTCCTTCTAATGGTGTCTAGACAGAAGGTCTTTGCCAAAACATGAGCTAGTTGGTCTTTGGAGAAAACTCGGAATCCTTCTGACTGTATTTGCACTGAGATGAAGCATACTGAATTTCGTGTGACAGGAAGACTGCCTACTCTTCAGATGAAAATTTAAATCATATTCATCCTTTTGCATTAAGACAGGCATCTTCTAGAACATTTCACCATAAGTGCCTTAACCTGTGAACAATATTCCCTGTAACACTGACGTAAGACAGACAATAGGACTTAACCATTAAAGGTAATGTGAATAGTTTTTTACATGTTAGAAACAGAAAGCTGTTTCCTTGAAACACCAATTGGGAGTTGCAGAAAACCAACAAGGGATGTGGACAGAATTTTGAGAACTTGACGTCTATTTATATATGCAAAAACAAGCTCAAGGCAGGACAGTACTGCTGTTTCCACAGCCGTTCAAAGCATTTGCCTTTCCCTGAAAAAGCATGACCACTGTAATCAATCTAAAGAAAAAAAAAATACTAGGTGTCATTTTTTTCTCAAGACCCTTACTTGTATTAAAACAAATCACCTTATGATTATGAAGTTAATAGAAATGGAGCTAGCTGTGAATACACCCATCTTCCTCCTGATGCAAAACTCAAAGAAATGGAATAGAAAAGTGCTAAATGTTCCAATAAACACAGCATTTAGTGATTTGCCATTTTTATGCTAATGAGGGATCAAGTCCCAAGGAAACAATTTCACCATAGAATCACAGAATGATCAGGGTTGGAAGAGACCTCTGGAGATCATCTACTCTAACCCCCCCTGCCGGAGCAGGGTCACCTACAGCAGGTTGCACAGGACGGCGTCCAGGTGGGTTTGGAATGGGTCCAGTGTGGGAGACTCCACCACCTCTCTGGGCAGCCTGTGCCAGTG
>VZSZ01004986.1:331910-388176 GCA_013398815.1 Ibidorhyncha struthersii | reverse complement strand
TCCTATGTTCAAGTTTGTGCCCACTACCTCTTGTCCTATCACTGGGCATCACTGAAAAAAGACTGTTCCCATCCCCCTGGCACCCTCCCTTTAAGTATTTATAAGCACTGGTAACATCCCCCCCTCAGTATTCTCTTCTCCAGACTAAAAAGACCCAATTCCCTCATCCTTTCCTCATAAGAACGATGCTCCAATCTCCGAATCATCTTCATAGCTCCTTGCTGCACCCTCTCCAGCAGTTCCCTGTCCTTCTTGAACTGGGGAGCCCAGAACTGGACACAGTACTCCAGATGCGGCCTCACCAGGGCAGAGTAGAGGGGGAGGATGACCTCCCTCGACCTGCTGGCCACACTCTTCTTGATGCACCCCAGGATGCCACTGGCCCTCTTGGCCACCAGGGCACATTGCTGGCTCATGGTCATCCTGTTGTCCACCAGGACTCCCAGGTCCCTTTCCACAGAGCTGCTCTCCAGCAGGTGAACCCCTAACCTGTACTGATGCATGGCGTTAATCCTCCCCAGGTGCCAGACTCTACACCATGCAGCTCTGTTGGCTAAAAATTGGCAGACATTTTCTACAAATTTTACTAAGCTTTTTAGCATTTTTAAAAAATATATTTAATGCATGAAGACTGGTAGTTTCTATGCACCTACATGTTAGATGCAACAAACAAATACTTGAGGAAAGGCTACGCTTATCTTTACAGGTTGTGAGACACCTTTTTGCACATAATAATGACAAAATACAATAATTCTGCTTTACAAATAAGAAAAGGCAACATTCGATAGGACCACATCTTCATGGAGATTTAAGATTAACGAAAGGAGACAAAGCTTATTTCAGGCCCAAAGCAAAACAAAGGAAGCAGAGCAGCAGCTGTAAGCTCACCATTTCCTAAACTATGTCACTGTATTTCTTTCAGTAATATGAAATACTCAACTTATAGGCTAGAGAAGGAAAAAATTTTCAAGGGAGATCTAGACAGGAAAGGTCAGAGACACGTATGTGTGCGGTTTTTACTCTCTACCTACTCTCTGCATCCGAAATAAAAGAACTAATAAAGTGTTAAAAAGCTAACATGTTTTACAGGAGGTTACTCTTGCCTTTTGTTTTTGTTAATCATTTTCAAGACAACCTTTGCTGATCGTCATCAGAATATCTACAACTCTTCAATTAGGATGAAGGGGAAGAACTAATGAGCCAGTTGCATGCACACCACAAATTGCTAACTCCTGCTACCTGTGAATTTTACTTCTGCTAGTAGAAGGCAGAGATAATGCAAAATCATTTTGTTTTTTTATTCACCAGGCAGTTCAGGTCAAATTTATACTCTTTTTTTTTATTTCCCTCTTATCTGAATACAGGCACCCAGTATAATTTATTACATACATAACAAAACCAGAATTGACATTTCATTACGATTCACTTGTTAATTTCTTTGGCAAAGTTATTTCATTCAAAATATATTGAGTATTAACATAAAATGAAAGATGTACTCACCTTCTTGACTTTCTAGGCGTATTTTGATATAATCCAGGCAAAACTGTGGAAGACAACACAATAACAGGATTTCACATCTTCCCCAAACCAAAGCTGACTTAATGCCTTTTAACTGTTTGTAAACATGTTTCGATTAACTAAGTACCTAAGTAATGAAGATTTTAAAATAAAAATGTATATTTTTTTAAAAAACAAAGTGTACATTTTAGCACAACTCAAGGAAGCAAGCATATTCTTTAGTATTCAGTGTATCTTTCAGTCATATTGACTGTTGCAACCTAAGTTCTCTCCTAAACACTCTGTTTTCAAAAAGGTTTAAAATATACTGAAAAATACCAGAAATTATAGGGAGAAAAAACGATGTATCTTAAAGAGAATGTCATTTATCAGTATTTAAACAAATCAAGCAATAAGGTTTTGCAGAAAGTCAGAAAGAACAAGTAACACCTCTCTGCTATTTATGTGGTTACCCCAGCAAGAAGTATGCATTTTATCTGGTTTACTACATACAACTAACATGCAATGTCTCCTTGAAAGTCTCCATGTAACTTAGAAGGTTAACCAAAAAAAAGATACTGTTCTACAGAAGCAAAATTTTTCACCCGCAGACATGCTGCTTCTTCCCACCTATCAATATCCATTTTTTGGTAATTGTTGCCTTCAATTTTCTTAACAAATGCACACTAACCCATAAGCCCCCCCCAACCAAGTAAACACAGTTTTCAAGGGTTTTGCAGGCATCATGTTTCTATTAAACACCAGAACTTGACTGTATGCATTAGTACGTAACAGTACTTTGGGATTCTTTGGGAATCACAGCCTCAGAAATAGAGACAAACTTACTGTTCCATAGACAAAGGCAAAATATTATGTTGATCAAGTAATGAAAATAACAACATCCATCAAAAACTGAAAGGAGATTTGTCAAATAACAAGTTTACTTACAATGACAGGTTCCACTACCATTCTTCGTAGCGTTCCTATTCGTATACTTCGACAGTTCAGAATGACACTTTCACAGGAATTTTGGTAATTTAGAGGTACAGCTTCTGTTACAATCTCTTGAGAAATAACTTTACGACGTTTTATTGGAGTGTTAGACACAATGTTCCCAAACTGAAAAGTAATTTTCAAGGTTTCAGAACGTCTCACTAAGATTTATTGCTAAAACAAGCTTGTTAAAAACTAGTGACTAAATTTCTGGCTACTTTTCTGTTGGTCAACAGAAATTTTCTAAGGGACTTGTTGAAACACCTGACTGTTAATATTGCTAGATTCAAGAAAAAAAAAAGGCAAGCTGAAACTTGTAGACATTTTTTTTAGCATTTCCAAATCACAAATAATGATCCTAAAATTGCCAAAACCATTTTAGTTTTTGTCATTTTGAAACACCATTCAGCCCAGCAAAACAAATTTATTTTTCATATATTTTATTTGTTTATTTCTATAAAAACACTAATGCTGTAAAAACACCACAATATTGGTGGGTTTATTTTTTCTTTCAGTCCAAGCTTTTGGTGACTGAAAACACTGAATAATTACTGAAGTACAGTAGCAGGAGTAGAATCTTCAAGAATTATAATAAGCCCAATCAAAATTCCTTAAAGCTGCTATTAAGATGTTTTTAGGATAGATTCCAGGGTCAGAAGACTACATACTGAAAGAAGGCCACGTGGAGTTTGGCTCCAGATGCTGACTGAAGCTGTAATCTCAATTAAGTCTCCTGTTTACCAACAGAACAATCTTACCAAAAAACTATTAAAACAAAAGAAAGCTGGCTGAGCGCCGTCAGATTAATATATTTATTTGTTGTTTTGCTTATAATGCTCTACTTTGTTGAAGGATTTTCTGTACACTAGTCTTTTCTTTGGTATTTATATTGTTTCATAAAGCTGTCCATTAATAAACATTCTTTTGGGTTACAAAATACAATTAAACTCCTACAGAAAAACATTTTAAGGGATCCGGTATTTCTATTAAGATTAAATCTCGACAATTATTTCAAGTCCCTAATCATTAGCCTATCTTGGCCATAATTCAAAATGTAGTTTTGGACACTTCATATAAATACGGTGGAGAAGGCAGAGATTCTAAATCTCTGCAATTAAAATATTTTCCTAGGGTTCTTGTTGAAAACAGTTTTTCATTTTTTTCTGGCGACTAGCTAAATATTATTAAAAGCTCAAAACTCAAGTCACAGACAAACAGTAAAACAGTAAACATTGAAGTGGTGCTATATTCAAGTAGCCTCTTCAGTAAAGAATTAATATTTTGAGAGAAAAACAAACGAACAAAGCTTCTTAAAGCTTCCTCTATGATATATGACAACAACACTGTGATAGCTGCAATTCTTGGTAGTTTCCTTGAATCAATGCAAAGTCTGTGTTAAATGTCACTGAAAAAAAATTCTGTTTCCCTTGTTGTTGTCAAAACCAAGCTCTTTTCTACTTTTGTATAAAATATGCAGTTAATTTCCAACGTTACAACTGGTTCTTAAAGACTAGTGAACAGGAACATATGGATATACAAAGGAAAACATTTGGCAGAGTTTCAGAAGTCTTAGACACCAGTGTCTTCACAATGCAACACTTTCAATTAATCCAGCACATAACATGAATAACTGAAAATTGAAAGTATTTATCATTCAAACTTTTAGCCCCACAGCTTTATTGTAGGCTAGAGGTTCACAGCTTTATATGGATAATGGTGACTAATTATGTACCACATCATAAACATCCATAATTTCATCAATTACAGCACTAGAATATTGGCTTCTGAATCTCGAAATAGCATGAAGGTTTTGGCATCATTACTCTAGCGTTCTAACTCAGAAAACAAAGGATTTGAGACTGCAGGTGGAAATCTGATCAGATACTCTTGTTGAACCAAACTCACAATAGTGAAACTGGACAAGTGACCCAAGAATTATTTTAATCAGCACTATTAATTTAACACTAGTTATCACAGGTAATTCATTCTTCTAAATCGCTCTCACTACTGAGGTGTTTTAAGCTTTTAACACTGTGAAAGCTGTCTCCTTTGACAGCACTTAAGGAGCCTGCTCATGGTGCATTTTTTGTCTTTGTTTATCCAATTTTTGCAGTGGTACTCAACTGAAAAACAAAAGCCCCACCATGAAATCCTTAAAGTAAGTGCTATTAATTTGGACAGTTGTCAAAGTATTTGAAACTGTCGTTCCCAGTGTCTCTTTTTATGTTTAAGTTCGTATGTCCAAAGCCTTACCAGGCAACAGCTGGTACTGACATTCTTCTGCAAACTAAGTAGGCCCTTGAGTTTCAGAGAGATACCCTGCCCAGTCTCAAAGAGTATACGTTCAACACAGAAGCATCTACATTAAAACCATAATTCAAATCATTATGAAAGCTTATGAAAATATAATGAACACATTTTCTTATGTTTCCACTATTATGTAAGCAGAGATACTACTTGATGAGCTGCTAAATAAGAAAAGCAATCAAATATAGTCAACTTTTGACAATGCAAAACAAGCCTTTACATTTTCCATTTATGATTTGATTTTTGTTTTCTTTAAACAAAGCATTAAATAGTACCTGATCTTTCATTCTTGCTTTTCTCGGTAGTGTGACTGCAATTTCTGTATCTGTTGTTATACTACCTATTCTCTGTTCTATTCCACAACTGTTTTCCTTTAATGCTGCTTCCACCTTTCCTGTAGAAGGAGCTGGGGAGGAGCGGGCTGAATCTGCAGGACGAGGTGAAATGCTTTCCATTCTCCTAGTGCTGCCACTATCCTCCTCCTCATCATCATCACTAGACAAAACAACTAAACAGAAAATATTAAATTCTCAACCACTACATTTTTCTGCAACAGAAATTTCTTTTCAAGCAACAGCTTAAAAATAATTTATGTAATTGTCCTGCAGTGCCAACAAAGTCCACATTTATCATTATATTATGCTATTATTAATGTTTATTTGGAATCTGCTCGCAGGCGCTCTCTCCCTCATTTTTTATTTCTCACAACTAACTATACAAAAACTGCGTATCATTAATCTGCCTCAAGACACAGAAGTGAAGGCATACATTTCTCGGTTCAATCAAGAATTGACAGTGAATAGTACAACTTTAAGAAAAACTGACAAGAGAAATTATGACTGACATTGTTCAAATCAGCAAGACAACATGGTCTAGTAAACTAAGCATGGAACTAGAAACATAATTTCCCAAATTCCAGTTCCTTCCTGCTTATAAATTAATTCAAGTTTATGCAGAGAAAGCACAACAATTAACATTTTACAAATTATGAAATTCAAATAAATGCATAGCTCAAAAGGAATATATTTTTTAAATAAAAAAAAAATAAAATCAAAGACTGTCTTTCCCTTTGCAACAAGAAATGATGGAATTCTGCCAAGAACGTTTGTCTTAGAATTATAAAGTGTAAGTCTTTAAAAATTAAAAAAAAAAAAAAAAGATTAACGAAATAATGTTTTTTTTATCCCAGTATTCATCTTTCTCAGGGAGTACCTCAGCATATGAAAAGGAAATTATAAAAAGGTGTGTGTCTCTTCCCCAAGAACATATCCACAAAAAAAATCCATGCAAAATCAGAAATGTAAACCTGCAAGGATAGTTCCTTCATTATACAATATTTTTGGTTTCCAGTTTATAGCTATATTCATAAAAAAGGTACTTACTCGGATCATTTAGTTCAGATGGTCTTGTACTCCTCTGTCTTAAGTTTCCTGTAATTTTAGGACTTTTTGTCCCAGATATAAGACCAACTTTTCCATTTTGTCTTAACATAGGATGTCCTACAACTTCATTGCTCAGTAGAATATCCGT
Organism: Ibidorhyncha struthersii; assembly: GCA_013398815.1. Taxonomy (NCBI): domain Eukaryota; kingdom Metazoa; phylum Chordata; class Aves; order Charadriiformes; family Charadriidae; genus Ibidorhyncha; species Ibidorhyncha struthersii. The sequence goes on along the minus strand of VZSZ01004986.1, from coordinate 381,849 downwards.
CGGACCTTTCCCAACAGCAGAACTATAAAACTTCTTTGTGTTGAACCCTGTACCTGATGATTTTTGCCCTGTTGAATTCTGATGTATTGAAGAACGTGATAAAGGTCCCACAGATTCACTTAATGTCACAGTTTGTCTGGAGACTCTTTGCAAATCCTTTAGAGAAGTACTTTCACAATGTCGGCATTTGGTCTGGTTTTCATTTGCCCGCCCACAATTTGGACAATCAGTAGAATAATCAATTTGTTCCAAAAGCTAGAGGGGAAACGCACACAAAAAATCAGTAACTGTATAAGTACAAAGGTACGATTTTCAAATCTTTCATTTCATTTCTGTTCAGAATGAAGACATACAACACTGTATTAGCAATTACGGAGAAAGCAAACATTAAAATACAGTTCGATTTTTTTCATTTACGAAAATGAAAAATGTTCTAACAGGAAGAAATGTCATTTGTGGCAATTTTTTAAAAGGGACTAATGTTGGACAATTCAGATTTTCCTTTTTGTCTTTTTTCTTTCCATAAGTAAAAGGTTGCACACTGTTCATATATATATATCCATCAGCAAGAAGGTCCAGTTACATCATTTCTGTAAAAACAGTTTCACTGGATGAAAATAAAGTAACCTAAGGATCCACAGAGCAACGGTAAAGAGGACTAGAAGCAACCTCCTAGGTCATGAAGTTCATTTGTCCTGCCAGGATATCTTCTAACAGCCTGGCAAAGCGTGCAGAAAAATCACTCCTTTGAAAGATAAATTAAAAAAAAAAAAGGAGAGAGAAAGAAAAAAAAAAAAAAGAAAAGGAAATATATTGCTCTAGAGTCCAGTACCTCAGAAAAGAAAACAGGACTTGAGGAAAAGGAGTTTTCTAAACTTTCAAGAGGAAAGCAGGGGCTACAAGGGAAAATGTATCCTACCACTGCAAACACAAAGATGTGTTTTGTTTCTCTTACATGTACTAGGTCCTACTTAATTACATATCACAAGTGCAGAACTTGGACTTCTAAGTCTAAGGGATTCAATACTAACACATAAGCCACTGAACGTGTACTGAGCTGAACACAGAACACCCTCTAGAACTGAAATTTAATGTTTGTTATTTTCTCCTGAAGCGCTGAGCTCAAATGACATAACCACTGTACTGTGAACTACTGAAGATAATAAATACCTACACCCCACTAAAAATGTTTTGAACCCATTTTCAAAACAAAACAGCTATCACAATTTGTACCCCCCACATCCCCAGCCATGACTACTTTTCCAATAAAGAGGACTTCCTCACGTGTGGGATCTTCAATCATTTTTGAAAATAAGTGTAAAGACAAAAGTCATACAAGAATATATTATTTTTACAAAGTTTCTGCAATTTAACAAAGCTACACATATCATAGCAAAACAGATGCAAAAAAACCCGTGTATAAAATGGACCTTTAAAACCCGAGTCGTGGGATAAGATAGCAAGTGACATGAAAACCATTGTTGTGCCTCAGTGCTCACTTACAGGATGCAGTTTTTATAAAGATACTGCTAATCACATTGAAGAATTTCAATCAGATATTAAAATACTCAACAGAAGCTACCAATCATCCCTGAAGGATCTTAAGTATAGAATAACTGCACCCTTCTACTTCAACCACACACCAAAAATTTAAAACCAGCTTCCTTTCCATGGTTTGAGAGCCTGCATCTTGATGATGGGGGTAGCAGTGTTTAAGAGGGGCACACTCTTTTTTAGACTCTATTTTAAGATAAATGACTACTTAAGTAGATGTGTTCTACCTAAACGTGTCTGCCTTATAGTTTTTATTATAAAGTATTTTTTAAACTTTAAAATCTGCAAAATACAAATACTCTACGCACTATACAAATACTCTGTCCTATCCCTAAGAAATTATTCAGAATCCAAAGCTTTCGTTATTTTTCAGCTTCTTTTTTTTTATAGTAAGCACATATGAAGCAGAAAATCCTCCTTCCTTTAAAATTATGTACCTTTTTAACAATTAGGAAGTGCAACTTGTTACACTCTAGTAATATGAAAACCATTTGCACTTTGCCTGACAAGCAGCTGGTTATGTCTGTAACTCCTCTGGCACAAAACCACTACCAAACACTTCTGAATTGTTCAGTTTCCACAAACCTCTGATTGATCATCTGCACACTTCAGCAACTCATGGCTCATGAAAATGCATACGGTTCATGACAAATGCATAAATCATTGTGTTAAATCCCTTTGCTGTAACAAAGGATAAAACTCTTAAGCCATTTAGAAAAAGAAAATAAAACCAAGAGTTCTGTTAGTGAATTCAGCTGTACCAAGATCTGTTCTATATCCAGAAAGTGTATCCACAGACTATACAGTCTTACAGGATCATAACTATCCTATGGGATTACAGTAAAGGTTCATCTAGCCCTGTGCTGTACTTTCAACAGTAGCCAGTGGTAGCGTTGGGAGCACAGGGAACAGACTAAGGATATATCCTCCTTACTTGATGTAATTACCGATTTAGACATTTCCTGAATAAGCAGTTAAATTTAAATCAACCTGTTTAATGATGATGCAGCCTCACAGATTTACTCAATCCCTTTTTGAAATCTCATAATACATTGTGTGAAAAATATGCGTGTTTTGCCTTTTTTAAGTTTACTGCTTGACACTTTTAACACAGGCACTCAGATCTTGTCTGAGAAAAAGTAACTAACTGGTTTCCACTCATGACTGTTGGTGTTCTCAACTTTACAGATTTCATAGATACACATGGGAAAAAGTACCAGATGTAATTATTAAATACTGTTTACAAGTGCAATCTGTCTGATGGCTTTGGAAATAAAATCATGCCCCTGGAACAACATAATCGAGTCTGCTTTTTTCACCAGGGAGACAGAGAACAGCTTGTTTTAGCAATGTGGTCAGCTACATGCAATCTGGCTCAAAGACACCAAGCTGCTGATGCTTCTACATGCAGCTCCAGCCCTCACTTTCCACATGTATACAATGCAGGAAGTAGTTTTGGAAGTCAGTACCGTGGCTTTAATAGGGAGGAATATGCTGAAAGCACACCTTCCTTCTACACGTACACAGTCTCTTCTAGTTTGAGATAGGAGATACTGCAAAAGGCCTGCACAGATCACAATTCAGCCACAAATGATGAAGCTACTCTCCTTCCTCTCATGCTAATTCATGTTATTTGTAAGCAAGAATCTATGTATTAAAAGACAACATCTGTTAGAGCTTCAGACTGAAAATTGTTTTATCAAGGCAGTGACAAGATGCTATTTATTTTTAAATTGTTTTCTTCAATGACCATTTCAATCCAGGAGACTGTTTCCTGCTCTTGTCCCTTACCTGAGAGGACATAAGCAATGAATATTTTGCTTCTTTAAACAAACATAAAGTTATCAATGTAATGATTAAAACAAAACCCACAGAACTGTAATGTCTTTTGTTTTGTTTTTAACTGCTTTGCTACTTCATTACTTAGCTTTTATAGATCGTATCTATATAGATATCATATGCAGATCAAAAACTCATCTGTTAAAATTTCCAAGTAACATCATATTAATTAACTAAATATATAATGGAAATGCATAAGATCAGTACCAAGTGTTTCATCCTAACAAAGAAATACAGTCTCACAGGTCTACTTTGGTTTTTTTTTTTTTCTAATCAAGAACTCCTTACAGGAAGTTTGGCTTTGCTAGTCAGTGAGACCTGTATGTGGGCATTATGAATCTTCCATAGTAACCTTGGAAGATGGTAAGAAACACAGAAAGGCTTACAGGAATTTCCAAAATATCTTATATCTGATATCCAGAAAAGTTCCAGACAACACATCCTGGTTGGCTGCATCTAGACCAGAAAATGCCATTTGGATACCTGCACTATTTTCACTAAGACAGCAACTTAGTAAGAAACACTTGTATCTTTGCAGTACCTCATGAGTACAGAAAATCATGACGCCTTAAAAAAAACCAAAAATCTGTCAACGAGTAAAATATTGTTCCTCTATTTCACAGACAGCAAACCAAAATTATCGGTTTCTGGTTTATCGATAAGCCAATCAATTTAAACGCAGGTTCTTTTGCTTTCCTGTACAGCATCTATTTGTTCAAATCAGAAAATAAATACTTCATAGCTAGAGTCAATAATAACACTTCAATATCTCTATCATTGTAACTTTTAAAAAAATTTAATTATCTCAGTCTTTCTCCCAACTCTATGGATTTTTAGAACATCAACCTATTTTACAACTGAATGCCTGCTTTTAAAATATGCATCAACTTTTAAAATTAAAGAGAAGTCCACATTTTTAAAATCTAACCCACCTTTAACTGGCTTAAGCATTTTTTTGTAGCAGAAGATAGAGTCAAGTCAGATTGATAAGAATTGCAGTGACGTTTTTGTTGCACCTTTCTCTTAATTTCTGAATCTGATTCTGATTCTGACTCTTCTGTGTTTTCCATTATACTGTCTAGTAGGGAGAAAATACAAAAACGTTAACAAGACATGTCTACTCATATGCTGTTCAAATTATTACCAACTTATTTCTTTACATACAGTAACTTGAACTAAACATAAACAACTTTTTAAAGACCCAACAAACTGCACTGCTTCAAGCGTCTCAGGATTTGTTGTATGAATAAGAAAAAATTCCCCAAAGTAACTTTGAAATTTTTATTTATGAATACTACTTCAGTGTTCCTTGGTGACAATAGGTAGCTTAATATCTTTGGAGGAGGCTTTGGACTTGAAAATCAATACTAATTTCACTACAACTAGAATGGAGCATCTGCTACAGAAAAGTAGGAGGGGATCTGGTAGATTATGCTGATGGTAATTTTCAATAAAGGACTGATGGTGAATGCATACAGAATCATTGGAAACGTTGTGTGTAATTAGGATTTATTCCTTCAAAACAAGACTCAGCAGTACAGTGAAATATACTGCCATATCCTCTTTTATACTGGGGCATGCATTTAAATACTGGAAGAGTACAGGAACAAAGAAATCCATCATCTACTTAAACTAACAATGTAGAGACTGAGATTTTCTTTTAAGAAGTGCAGTATGTTGTACAAGAGAGCCGTAATTCAGTTTAATGTAAAAGTGCTGTTTACACTCCCCAGTCTAATTGCAGTCTCCATTACTGGAACTTTTTAAAGTTCGTATTTTTTTTTAACAAATATGAACACTTTTTCAGTATCTATACCAATAGTCTCACAAACATCCTACCATTAGAAGACATCTCAAAACTAAAGAATGAGTCGTCTTGAAAGAAGAAACAATAATAAGTGTTTTTTTTCTAAGTTACTACTTTTGCATAGAATTCATGAAGTTCTACTTAAATTAACCTAAAAAGGCACAGCAGAATAGCTGGCCAGTGTAGATAGCTAAGCAGCTGCATAGCAGGTTTACAGACTGTATCTCTATCTGTACTGACAAAGCTCAAACACAGTGATTCTTCTTTTCCAATTTCACAATTTCCACACCTCAAAGCAAATTGTATTTTCTCTCTTGCATCTCCATCAATGGCCCCTAACCAATAATATAAGAGCACATTTCAGTTGATCTAGAGGGCAGTGCTGATGCTGACTCTTCTACTCATGACCTCAGTGCCTGAAATACCAAGCGTTATTTACCATGTTAAATTTTTCACATACTAACAGTGCTACAGAAGTTCTTTGTCAATGATTCAAGAACAAGCTGGGGGCTTGGATTAGATGATCTCCTGAGATCTGATCCAATTCCAACAGTTCTATGATTCTAAATTTTCCCAATTTCAGTTATTTTTAAAGTAACTGAAGCCCAATTTAAAATTAAATCTAACATGACTGAACAGGTTGCAGAAATCTGTCAAAAAGGGCAAAATCATCCCTTCATGCAAACTTGCATAAATCTAGAATAACAGGATATAAGGATAGAAATAGATATACTAAAGGTTACACAAAGTTTGGCAACACGCCCACCCAAAGCAGGTATTCAAAAAATTATTCTGCTTAAAAGAAATGAGAACTCTAAACATAACTCACCCACTCCTTGAGACCGTGGTAACCTAATGTGGTCTGCTTCTACTTTCTGAAGCTGAGGGGGGTATTCTTTCCTGGAAAATAAATTAGACATACGGTTGCTCTTTTGACAGACACCATTTTAATTTAGCCACAATTATACATGAACAAAATAAACCTGAAATGTACCTGAAAGCTATGTGCAAGTGACTTCTCCTGTTAAATGCTATTTGTACACTTAAAAAAATATTACCAGAATGCTATGAACAGCTACAGTAAAGGTCTTAGAAGTGTTTCTGATCTAAACCCCTTTGACAGTAATTGATAGTTCGGGAGTTTCTCACTTTCAGACCCAAGTCTTCAAAGACTGAAGCCTGAATCTCCTCCTCCTCTATCATGAAGTACAAGACACACACTTTTAAAGTCCAAAAATAGAAACAGCTATTATTTTAATATTAGAGTAGATTCCACAAGTTCCACAACTTAAAAAACAGGAAGAGAAGATGCAAAATAGAGGAAAGGTATCCGATGTAAAAAATCGTTGTGGCCAAAAAATAAAAACAAAACAGGAGAAGATATAGCTCCTATACATTTGTTTTAAAAATATATTAATATAGACAAATTAGTGAATAATAAAACTTTTGTTGGTATAATTTGCATAATATGCACACCACTTTTTTTGCACAAATTAATGCAATATAAAGCATTATAGTAAGATTTTTTGAGTCTCCTGAAAGATATTTTCAGTTTACACACAAGCGTGTCAAATCATGCTACTGCCAAATTAAGATTCCTGAAGCTCACTGCATCTCAGTTACTGTTTGCGGCAGTTCTCTTTCTCAGCTGTCTTACCCTGCTCTGGAGCTGTAGATTACTGTTCCTGTTATAACACAAGATGGCACGCACCTGAAACTGAGGAGGCCTTGCCAACCACTTGAGCAGAAACTGTTTTTATTGGCAAGTTAAGGCAGTGCACTGGGCTGCAAATGGGTCACACTCATCCCATACTGCTACCTCTAATTACAAGGACATTAATCAACAGCAACAGGGCAAAGAAAACAGCTGTAGGCAGTAACATCTCAAACTGACAGCTAAATTTTGAGGAGCCACCTAGCAAAAATTTGGTTATGGCTAAAGCAGGCTTCAGCAGTAGCCGTACTTTTTCTATTTCTTTCAGCACAACATTTCCTAATGCATGAAATGATAAAACCTTTGAATTTTCTGCATTTCTAGGCAATATTTCTCAGAGTTTCGACATATTTTATTATTAACTAACATCTTTGGAACAAGATTAATCTACAATGCCCTTTGGGATACTTCTTACCTAAATGCAAACACATTTTATTGTGTCAAGAGGCTGCAGCACGAAGGAAAACTCAAGCAGAAAGAAGGACTGAGAAATACGTGTGGTTCGATTGCAACACAGAATGTAGAGATGTCACAGTACTTTACCATGACTGCTCACAAGCACATCACAGATGACAGATTAAGTAGTTTATTTGTTACTGATTGTGTCAAACATGTTTCTGAAACAATCCTACTCCCCTCAAAGGTTTGGGGTTTTTTAATGCCAGCACACACAAGAACTGAACCAAAATCAGAAACTCAAAATGAGTATTTGTTCATAATTTGTGTACGTTTTTTTTTTTTACATTTTCTTTAAAAATTCAAATCACAAGGGATTACTTTAAAGGCAGGATTGGTGTAAATATAAGGCAGAGCTCAAACTGATGATTACCTAATGAGAAGCTGTTACTATCAAAACCAATAAAAACAATATGGTAGATTTAGAATACTAAAATTTCTTTTAAAAATTAGTTTGACAATTCAAGGTATCTGCACATTTGTAAGTTATGATTTTTCTTCTAAAAATTATAGAGCTTTGTATTACATTTTTAACATTTATTTATCTTTTTAAGGTGATACATTCATCACTTACCATACATGGCTAAATAATTTTTTGACAATAAATAAGAATACAGTAGCATTATTTGCCCTTGTCTGAGTTTTGTGTTATCAGCATAGACTCATATTGATACTTATTAAATGGCCAAGCATTGCAAGAATACGCAAGGGCTAGCATAAAACGAGTCTCTCTCTTCTCCCACAATGTAAGACTTTTACTTTTATGCTCACATGAGTCAGCAACACCCAAACCTAAGTCACAAAAAACAGCTCCAAGTCAACTGAGGCTTCCTAACACACTTTAACCTGGTTAGCAATTCAAAGTCAGGTTTGAAGTTGCTTTGAGTTAGAAACAAAAGCGAAGACAATTTTAAATACTACTTGACTGTAGATTTCATCTGAAAAAACCTGCTTTCTTGGAGACAGTAACAGCCCTCCGACAAGATGACAGCAACTTGAAGTGCCTCCTACTAGTTTTCTTTCCTGAAAAACCTCCACACAAACAAAAAGGCAGAGGCCCCCCCACCACAAAGTTTTTACAGATGACAAAATTAAGGCTCCCCCCTCAGCACAATGTTTGTTGCCATTTGAACAGCTGCAGATCCATTGATACCTTCTCCAGTAAAGTACTTAATACACTGAGCAGTTTAATAGTGTGTCAGTGCAGAAACAGAATAGAAACTATAGTTGCGCTTTTTTTTTTTTTTTTTTTTTTTAAATCAAATACGACACCTATCTTTAAAAAGACTATTTGGAAAAGAAAAAAAGTCTTCATATCTTAAAAAGCATACAGTACTTCAAAACAAATGCCTTCTTGCTGTTAAACCTTAACTTAAAACTAATATTTCTTTTGAAACATGAGACTAAGTGAGGGATCAAACAGCTAAACAGATCAAGATGCAAGACGACCTGCATACTGTGTCTAACAGAAGAAAAAAGAAATACAATATTGATTGCTGTTCCTACCATTCTAGCAAATATTGAAAATACACAAAAGTTTTTTGCCTGTTAGGTTTCCTAAAAACATCTACGAGGTTTAGTTTTTGCTTGAAGAAGGCAGTTCCATGCTTGGAGACTAAATAATTTAGGCATCTCATTTATCTCATCCGTAATAAGCAGTTCTGATTTTAATACCTTTCAGTACAAGGGAGGTAGACAAGTATTTGATAAAAGCAACCTCAAGAAGTAGTAAAGCCTCAAACAGCAAAACTTTAATTACAAACCAAGAAAGATCAGGCTCTTCCTGCAACAGACATGACAAAAATACTGAGGTAGGTCTGGACTGTGGAGTGTCCTGAACTTTTGACACATCTTAACAGCTAAATGGTACAGCATTCTTAACTAAACATGTTTTGCCCAGACAGAACAATGACACTGATTTAACATTTTCAGCACACATTCCTTTGCTGATAGAATTGGACCTTAATATCTTCATCTTGGGCTGGTAGACAGACCTCTGTGACACCCTCCACCCAAGGTGAAATTTTAATATTAAAATTTATTCTCTAGAAAAAAGAAAATGATGATGATGACACAGGGACAACAATTTTTGTCTGTGCCAGAAGGTAAAAAACCTGAAGAAACATCTGGATCTGGGAATTTAGGACACAGTGCTGTCTTAGATCAGAGTTTTCAGAACTACCTACAATCTGGTCTGAGCCCCATCAAAAATACCATATACGTGCAAGGCTGCACCAACTCCTAACTATGTTGGGGTGTAGGCTCACACAACAGCTGTGTTTTATGTGCAGGCTGGCTCTTTGAGAGGCTGCTTTATTCAGCCTTTCCTCACTCTGTCTCTGTATACTACTATTTGGAGGTATACCACCACAGGCAGGCTCTTGGTTTCTATATCGTTACACAAAAGCAGAGTAAAGCATGATAAGACAGTAAGCACCAAGCTGCTGAGGTGAGATTTACCTTCAGTGTGTCTTATAGGGAAAGCAGAGTACAAAAATCAAAGGCTCAAAGAGAGAAGCAGCAGCACAGGGAGTTGGTATATTAATACGCAGACCAGTAGCCCCATTTCACCCAGAAAGTCAGGAGTTGCAGCTGTACTTATCATGATGGTAATGATTAGAACTAAATTTAGCAGCTTCTGCCTAAATCGTCTTCCCCTGCTTGGACAGCAACAAAAAGCAGGGAAGGAGAAAAGAACATATCCAGTAGTACTGGATTAAGAAGCAGCAGGTGTTCCCAGAGGAAAATTAAGATCACCAGCATGCAACTCAATCGTAGTATTGTATGACACACAGTGCCAAATTAAAAACATTAATAGCTGAATGGTTAACTAATAACATAAATGCAGCACAAAGGTAAACAGGAAAATTACACGAACTCAAAGCCCAGGCGGCAGAAGGATGATCAAACCCCTTCTTAGATGGCCAAAACTAACTGGTGAGTATCTCCTTGGTATTTCTTTTAATAAAACACAATAAAACAGAAAGGCTTGATTTTACTACTGAATTTGAAATAAATGTAGAAAATCCTGAATTCCCAAAGAACATATCTACACTAGATTTCTGTGTTATTTATATCACTATTAGTTAAACATTATATACATTGTTTAAACAACTCAACCTGATATCAAGCATATAATGCTAAAACACAGCTACACAGACAGGATATTAAAAAAAAAATAAAAATCAATGAGTTCATTACTATCAACAGAACATTTCCACTAACATAAATTTAAGCCATACAGGAAGAAAAGCAAATGTATGGTATTTCATATTGCTAACAAAATATTAACAGCAGTAAAACAGATGCAAAATGAGTGAGAAATGAGCCTGAAATGAGCAATGAAAACCAGTTTGCCTGGTTTTGCTATGCATTTTCTGTTAATTGCTTTAACATATACACTTCACTAACAGAATGTAGGCAGTAAGGCAATAAAAACCTTTAATGCTGAGGTGACAGAGTGAAAGCAGTTAAACACCCTACTAAGATACGCTTCAGAACCACACTATTACACAAAGTTCGTTACTCTATAAAGAAAATTAGCAGTGAATTCTTAAATTCTAACTTTCTCGGGAATCTATCTGTTTCACATTGGATATATAAATAGGAATAAATATATAAATAGGATTTCCAGTGGAAACGTACCCAAAGTTCACATTAACATGGCATTATCTAGAAATGGATGTAAAGGTCCTTTTTTGGTAAAAGGGAGCAAGTGAGCCACAAAAAAGAACAAAACCAACTAACCCCCCTCACACATGAGCAGACAGGATTGATTGGATTGAATATTCTTTAACTAGCATTGATAAAGCACTCATTCAGATGATTTTCTTAATGCTCATTGCCATGCTCATTTCATCAACAGTAAGCTTACCTTTCCTTTCGGTCCAGATTGCTTAAAATATGAAAAAGAAAAAAAAACATAAGATGCAAAGCCCCACATGTGTTGCACATCACTAAATTCAAGTTATTAAATATAAACTGTAACTGATTTGTTGTCTCTTGCACTCACTGGACTAGTTTTCAAATAAGCATTATTATTCTTCACAGCATTTTTGTAAGAGTAATTATAAAAGTACAAACGTTACTTCACAGACAGCAATGGTCAGTGGTCTAAATACTACATTGTCTTGCCTCTTTTTCAATGAGTAAAATTTGATTAATTCTCAACTCAACCTGGTTGTCTCACTTAATTCACTGCAACGTAGAACCTGACATGACAGAATCCCAGTACATGAATTAAAATAAACCCTCATTTCCAATCCCTGATTGCCATGCAAAAGAAGATAAAACAAATTTACACAACAACATGTTTCCACCTCTTAAAAAAATATTTAAGTGTTTAAATTGAGGAGAAAAAAAAAATCAGAAAGCACTACTTAAATATTTAGGAGACCACATGCAATCAGCTACTGGATAAAGAAGGATAAACAAAAGCAACCAGCGTCCTCCTGAGGTTTTGGCTGAAAACAATCTCCAAAAGTATTCAGGACCACTAGTTTCAGAAGCGCCTCCTTTAGCATCAGTGAATGTAGCTGGTGCTTACAACTCAGGTCCTTTGTATACCAAGTCTGATATAAAAATAGATCTAACTAAGCACAGCACGAAGACAACTTGAAAACAGTATCTTTATCTCTCCTGCCTTTTCAAAACTTGCCATATAGAATGCTGTAAGCTTTTAATCTACGTGGCTCTTCCTCCCAAATATCAAAAGCCTAGTAAACTTCTAATATGTGCATTACACTAACATTATTCTAAAACAGAACAAATTCAAACTGTTTCCTCTTTTACTTCATTCAAATTAAACAGGGTAATAATATTACAGAGTGGCAGAAACTCATTCTCCTTTCCTTTTACAAACAGAACGCTAACAAGAATAAAGCAAACTCTAACTCTCTGCTACCCAGAAGAACATCCGGATTGAAAGTAAATCAGGTAAAAAGGTAATCCTGATAATCCTACAAAGCACAGTATGAAAACACATTCAATCCCCACAGTCCTCTGGGTTCTGGGAAGAGAGTAAAAGGAATTCAAAACTGAATGTGATGACTACAACTTAGACTGGGGTGGGGGTAATTAGATAATGCTGCGTGAAAGCAGGGAAAAACTGCTTCCAACTGGACCTAGCCTTTACAAACAATAAACACTGTTTTTGTGCAGGTCACATCTGAGTTTATAAATCCAGTCAGATCCAAACCATGTCTGTATGGAGTCATATTCAGTATTTTTGTATCCTTGGCACAGTTAATATGTAACTTGGATTAACTGTTTGCAGGTGCTGTACATAGTCACACTGTTAAGAACTGTAAATTTTAATGCTAAGGGAACTTAAAGGCAGAAAAAAAAAATCCAGAATGCCTGATTCTGTACACCGCCATTACTTTAGATGCCTTGCTTGTTTTAAAATCATGGAATCATTTAGGTTGGAAAAAGCTTTTAAGATCATCGAGTCCAACTGTAAACGTAACACTGCCAAGTCTACCAAATCCCATATTAACATAATGCATTCAAAAGAATTCTCACTTTCACATCTCAGAAAGAATGAGAATCCTGGACAGATCCAGGAATTATAACGAGCAGTGTCCCTACAAATTGCTTCATGCAGCTCATGCATTAACATTTGTTAGACATGCTGTACAGACATGCTACTTCAATGCCAAGTCTTGGAGAACAGTCAGTCAATGACATAAGATAGAACTATGCGTCTATTAAATGAAGCAAAATAGTTTGAACGAACTACAACACTAGGCTACGCTGTATCTGAAAATCTGTTGTATCAGAAGTGAACAAATTTTAATTTTAACCCCGTATTTCACTGGACAAAACATGAATAACATTTATCAATACATTATTTTGAAATGCCCAGTTTTGTTGTACTAGAAACTTATATTTAAAATATGAGTGAAACAGATACTCAACCAGAATTAAAACTAACATGCATGTGCAAAAAAGTTGGAGAAAGATGAGAAATACAGTACACATCATAAGCTCCAAATTCAACTTGATAGAGATTATAACTGAGTTTCATAATTAGGTTGCCCCATGTGACACCATCCCCACTCAAAGAACCCAGTATAAATAACAAAATCTGTAATGTCAGTGCCAGAGACTCAATCTGCTCAGAATTAATTTAATCATGTTTTTATTTTTGGTCATCCTTTCAATAATCCACTATACATTTAAGAACAATACGTTAAGTTAGTTAAAACTATTTTCCCCATGTTGTTACTGATCACCATACCATAAAACAATTCTACAAATACAAACAATGTAAACAAACACAACTTTGTGTTGCCTGACAGTATAGGAAAAAAAACCCAACACCTTAGAACTCAATTTCCATGCTACCAGCTTTTCTTTGTCTTGATATACACCTAGAATTTTATTCTTGGTTTGCCACCCACATTCTCTGCATATACTCCTTTCTGAGGAGACACCATCAGAATTTACTGTTAAACTGAGCAAGTGTCTAATGTCAGTAAAAACTAGCAAAAATATATATTAAAAAAATTCCAAACTACTAAAATTATGACAAAAAAAATTACCCAGTTTATATGCACTGAAATTTTGTATTATGAACAGCTTTACAGTCCTATTTTAGTTTTTTTTCTAACAACTATTGTCTTCTCATTGATAAACCTACATCTTCCATATCAAGAAGCCTTGAGATCCCCCTTCTTTTTTAATTAAAAAAAAAAAAAAAGTATGTCAGGAGGTTATGTTCTATTAATTTTCAACCCTCTAACTCAGAAACAGATTTAGAATCTTGTAAAAAGCAGTCAATTGAGTCAACTGGCAAAAGATACTGGAACCAACCCTTTGTATAGTTCCTATGTAAAGCTCACCCTCAGTCAATTAGATCATGCTGGTTCCAACATCCTCCAGTAGCAAAACATTGCCTGGAATGGTTATAACTATTTCCTGCTTTTGAAACTCCCAAAATATTTGTAGCATAACAGTTAACTGTCTGTTGTTAATGTAAATGAACTACAATAACAACCCTGAAAGAAAAAATATTTAGAAACATTCAAGATGACTACTATCCAATCACTTCAGGCAATATTCAGCTTGCCTGTATGCATTAGTTTTATTTTTGTGTGTCAGACATATGAAGTCGCTTTTTTTGTTTTCTCCACATTACATTGTAGGCTTATAAAGAAGCAAGTGGAATAGGTGAGAAAGGCAAGCTGGCAAGTCTAACATCCCCTCAAGATTAAGAATCTCTTGCATACTGAAGAAGCCTACAGCACTTAACTAGATATTATGGCTGTTTCATAGAACCATCTTACAACAAAGCTTAATCAAGTACACTAATATTATTAAGGTCAGCATTCAGAGAACCAAGGAAGAGCTAGTCTTGCATGATTTTGCTTACTTCAAATCAGTTTAATTATCACTGCAGATCAAGATTTTTCCCTTAGAATTACAAAAAGAAAAAAAAAAAGTGAATGGTAAGGGCATGAATACTTAAGAGATGCCCCATGCTTTCCTCAACAGAACACTGAACAAAAATATTCTGAAAAGGACTGCATGTAAGAAGAAAAGAGCACAGCTGGTTCAGTCTAAACCACACTGGTAACATAAACCTTGTCTTTCAGTTAATTTGTGGGAAAAGTTCTGCCAATCCTCCTCAGTCATCCCTACCGTGCAATGATGGGAAGAAATGTAAAGAAAAGGGAGATCTCTACCACTGCATCTGCTATTACTAAGGGGAAGGAAATGTACATGCTATTTTCCATTTAGAGATGATAGTACAGTTTGAAATGGAAGGAGGCAACAATGGTGTAGGTCCTCGGGGACAGGACTGCAAAATCCATTTTTCAGTCTGTTTCTTCAATGCCAGATTACCCTAATACATGTTTGGATCACATCATTCACGCACATTAGTATATGGGCTTTGTTTTTTCGAAGATAGCAAATGAAAGCAAGGGAAGTGGGATGAAAAAGAGGATGATGCCTACATATGATCCCACCACCCCAAAAAACTTACACTAAAAACCAGAGAGGTAAAAAGGTGGCAGAAAAAGGAGGCTACAAAATGCTGACAGAATGAGGCACTCATGTGGGCTGGTGGAAATCCACGAAATTCATAGATAAAAAGAGCTCTGAATGGACAAATGTTGAAAGAAAATTCCTTAAAGCAATGGTTAGCTCATATGTTTGTGATACATGTTGGCTGTGAAAATCCTGTAAAAAAAATAATTAAAAACAACCCTGCAATTTATAGAAGTCTGATATTTTTAAGTTTTCAAAACAATTAAGTTTAATTCCGCATAGCTGAGTAAGATTCCCCAATTTCCAGTTGTCCATTCTAACAATTATTTATATAAATGCAAAACCTTCCATCTGTGAGATGTTCCAGTTTGTATCTTTATGCTGTATTTACAGACTACATAGGATCAACAGATCTATAACTTAGTCTTTAGATGGATTTTGTTCAAGCTGGAGTTTCTGTGAATTAGTATTTGATGATCATGTTGTCAGTTATGTGAATTTCTACTGCATATTATGCTTGTCCATTTCAAAGTATTTTCTAAATTTATTTACATTAGCAGGTGCTCTCCTACTGAATATGTGCTATAGTGTGCTTTAAAATTAGTAAATTCTAAGATTATATAAGTCATAAATGTTAAGTTTTATGAAACTTTAGTAATTAAGATCAAAGCTCATGATCAGGAATGCACCATGTAATTACTTATGTTTCCTTAAAACACTTCATACATACAAAACCACATAGGACTTTTTTCAATTGGAACATCTGGAGAAACAAATGTTATATCTTACCTTTGGGCTGCTGTTTTTACTGCTGCTGTCTGTGCATGTGCATGGTGAAAACGTCTACCATGTACCACAGTTACAGGACAAGACATGTGCTGAGCATTTTCACTGCAATAGTTAAAGTTAATAGTTAAAGACAAGACTCCAGTGTATTTGTATATTGTCTTAGCTAAAAATTGTGGTGTCCTGCTTTTACAATAACAGCCATACAAAACCAAAAATCAACAAAGTATTTCTAAATCAGTAATAGAACTTATTAGGATCCTCTGACAGGCATAAAAACATTCAGTCTAGAATAAAATAAACAAATAAGAATACACACCATTATTTTTTTCCTGGAAGAAAAAGTAAGGAATTTTTAAATTCTACCACCATGCAAAACACTTTGAACCAGCTCTCCTTTACTCAATCCCATCACTGCAAAACACACTGCCCTTTTTAATGAATTATAATCATTTATAATTAATTTAAACTTTAATCTATAAATTTTATTAAGGCATAATATTAACTTTTTTAATATGACTTAAAGGGCATAACATGTGAACAGAGTGAATTGCACGTTCAGGAATTTCCCTTATCTCATTACTCATAAGGGAAAACAAACATGGAAAATTTATGATGTAAAATGGCTGGTAACTGAAACAACACAACACAGCTCAAAAAGAAAACAGAAGGATTCTCCAGTGCTCAAATGTCTCATCAGGACTCTGCACAGAGACAGTATATTCACCAATGTCTTTTAGCATTTTCTTGATTTCTTTGTTTGTTGCCTTTTGACATTTTAATCTCATTACTATGTAAAACATGTAATTCTGGAGAGAAGATTACTTACCATTACCCCCTCTAGTAAAAGGTGATACAAAGATATGGCAGATCAATAATATAGTACTCCTTTGAAGACGGTTAGACAGTAACAATTACCCTGCGCACTTCTGTGACAGGACACAATACTACATTTGAAATGTTCAAAAACATGCAACTTTTAACAGACAGCATGTTGGTAATGCCAACTGTTTCAAATTATGGAACTACAACACTTAAATTTTGCTTGTAAAATTGCTTGGAAATTTCATTTGCACTAAATAAAGTATTCTGATTGATTAAAAATATTTCTCAGAAATATTGTTCAGGAGAATTTTTGCTCCTGCTGTTTGTCCTGTTATGGACAATGAAAAAACCTGAGGTACCAAAACTCCCCCAAAAGCTGACAACCAATTCCTAATCCTTCCTCTACATTCCCCCACAAGGTGAAACTGCGCAAATTGCTAGCTTGCTTTTTAAATTTCTTTTCAGTTTAGAGCTACAAATCCTTTTGGGAGCCTTATATCAAGTACCGTAAGTTAATATTAGAAGCTTTCAGAAGATTTCTGACTGATGACTCTTATGATCTGACTGATCATAACATAACCAAGAACATAACAGAACAAGACCTATCAAAACCAACCAAATGGTAAAACTCTCTTTTCTAGAATATGAAGTTTAGAAACATCATAAATGTTCCGAGGTAACAGTTCAACTCCTCAAAACTAACCTAGCAGCATTCCATTCAATCACCCTCTCCTTGAAAGGTAAACGCACTCATCCCACATGCTTCCAAGTCAAGACTATGCAACTCTAGCTGGTTAGTCATCATCCATACTAATTTACAGTCAACCCTTGGTTTAATGTTGTCACTTGAGAAATAAAAATCTGACAGCTACCTGCCCTAAATACTTTAGGGTGTCTCAAATCCTCTCTTGTCTTCCAGTTTAATGTCTTTGAAAGAGATACTAGAAAAGAAAACACAAGCAGAGTGCAGCAATGACTTCTCAAATGCTTAAGACTTAAGAAGTTTAAACAAGCAAGAAAGTCTATAAACAAACCTAATCTCATGTTTTATCATTTCATTTGTTGAATCTGAGCTTTGCCAAACTATTGTGATTGGGAAACTGTACATCTTGTGCCCCTGCAGCAAAAAAAAAACTGTTACGCAGCGCTTCTGCTTTCTGCCTCACACTCAAGTAGTGATAAACTCCAGTAATTGCTGGAATAGAGTATCCTCAGCCTGCTGAGCGATCAGGTTTGAATCAAAGCAGACTGTTCTAAATGGCACACTTAAATGGTTCATATGGCATCAGATATGCTTCCAAGTAGGACAGCAGTAAAATACAATCTGCTCTATAATCCTGTTCTTTGAATATAACATACCCAGTGCAGACAGAATCACCAGAAAATGTAACCATAAAGTCCTCACAAGTTGCAAAATGGGCACAGCCAAACTGAAATCTGGGTTTTCAAGTTTCAGCACAGTTTCAAGAAAACTAACACACAACACTAAAGCCAGGGTGATGTAATGGTCAAAAAGTTCCTTGAAAGAAGAAATGTTCTAGAAGTCTCAAAGAACTTACACTATATTAACGATATATATCTCCTCGATGTCACCTCAGAAACCACAGAATCATTTAAAGTCTAGGCTCTGAAGAAAACACGGTTACACTATCATGTTCTATCAGCTGATCTTAGGAACTTCTTAACACCACACATTCAACAGGCAAAGCACAGACGAATGTTGTGCTGGGCAAAGGGATGGATCTAGAAGTAATGGAAGCATGAAATTTCAGGAACAAAGGACACCACTATAGACTATATTAATTCTGCTGTTCATCAAATTAACTTTTTTTATGAAATATTACCAAAAAAAAAAAAACCTAAAAGGGACTTAAGGTGAGAAATTTTTATACAAGCTATTGAAAACTAGCAAAGACAAAAATAATTCAAAACAAGACCTCATTATTAGAAAAACCTCCAAAACCCAAAACTATTAGGGTTAAGTTAGAGTTTGATACTGGATTTTCTTAACCAGATAACAGATGATAACTTTTTTGTTGGTTTAAATTTTTGTACATGCAAGTGGATATACACAGGGAAAATTTCTTCTCACTGTCCTTGCATGTCCCATCCTCCTATCACTCATTCCATGAATTTTAGGGAATACTGTACTACAATGATACTAATTTGAGTCAAACTCCACTGATCGAAAGAGGTTTTAATCCCTATTCTGCAGACAAAGTAGAAAAAAAAGAGACACTGTGATAAAAATCACCATGAACAGCTCAAGAATCTGAAGTATCTGATCTTCTTGTGCTGTATCTAGCAGCTTAACTGTATGATCAACCTTCAGAATTTTCTCTAGTCGAAGAGTCCAAATATTGAAAGGACAACTATTAAGCACCTTCCATGCTACATGTTAGTTTTGTTATGGGTTTGTTGTTGTTTGTTTTTTTTTTTTTTTATTTAAGAGTATGCATGAATTTAAGACCATCCACAAGCTACAGAGAAACTAAATTAGAGCAATAGGTATCATATTTGGTTAAGATAGTGGGTAAAGTGTCATTTAAGTTTTGAAATTCAACAAGATAGATTAATATGTGTGAATAAGTTACAATTACAACATAAAGGTACGAACAGTCCTTATTTTGACTGAAGTATGTACAAATCTTGTATTTGTTCTTCCCTATCAAACTGATGGATCACCAGCCTAGAAATTCTAGATTTGTTCTCTGTGCATCAGGCAGAACAGCAGGAGAGGACACACATCACACAAAACTTCAAGGATTATTTTCTCAAATGACTCTGCGAGAAGATGGTCCTACTAACCAACCAAGCTCTACAGATCAGCATGCAAGAATGAAGACAAGGCCATCCCTCACAGAGCTAGGTATGGGTTAGATATTTGATGACTGGCCCAACTACAGCTAGCTATCTTACGAACTTTTCCTTCCTGTAAAGGTAACCAAATTGAGTGCACTTTAGCAATATGAAATACTCCCAGAGGAAGTTATATGAACATATCACTTTTTATTATATATTAAATAAAGAGATCAGTCTGTTACAAGTTAGGGACAGTACTAACAAACAACTACAGCACTGAATGCTTAAACACTGTTCTGTCAGCTCTAAATGCAAGTGACAATCTCAAGCTATCATGTAGGAGTATGGATATTTGCCGAATCCTTTAAAGGAACAGTCCGTGATGCCTAAATCAAATAATATCTTGCAGCAAGAAAAACAGAAAATTCATCTTGAGTTAACCTTGTCAATTCACAGTCATGGAAAGAAGAAATTATTGATGGGGATGTTAGAAATATTCTTCTACCTGCTAGCACTGCATAGAGGAAACAATAGCACATGGAGACAACATTGTTAAGGCACTGACAAGTACTCCAATGAGTGCTCTAACTCTATTTTAATAATTTTCTGTTACTTTACTAATGTACTATTTAACATTTTGAAAAAGGAAAGACCTTAATCTAGTTTTCTGCCTTAGCTCAGAAGCACAGAACAGTATAGCTTCTTAAAATGCACAGCTGATAATGCAAATGTACTACAAATTCTGTTCATTTACCATTGATTTATATCAATGATCAAGTAGGTAAGTAAACATAAAACTAAATGTAGTACCTCAGTTTCTTGCTATTTCCCATCATGTTGAGGCCAATTGAGTTCCCTTTAAAAAGTCTCAAGCTTGCAGCTTTGCCTCGCCTTGCATATGTTTTTATGAAATCACCACTGGTGCCGACAGCTCCAGGCCGACAACGAAGTGACTGTAACAACAGAATTCACATATATTAAAATACTTGTATAAAAGTCAAAAGGAAAAAACTAATTGCAAAATATTTACATAACTATTACTTTGACTTCATTTTCAGACTGCTTTTGTACCAAATTTCATGTAAAATACAACCCGTCTGCACCCTTACTAGAATTCCTTATTAAACAAAATATGAATATTTTCAAAGTATTATGAAGCATCTTGCAGTTGTAAACTATTTTGGTATACATTAAAAAAAAAAAAACACCACAAAATGCTTGGGGTTTACCTATGTATCTTCTCCTTTTATACACACACACACACATATATGCATACAAAACTGGGAATCTGACAGTAAGCAATCATGGGATACAAGGATTAATATTTTTAATTAAAAAATATAATCCCATTAATGATAATTGTCTACACTTAAAACTAGTTATCCATGCTCATATTTTCAGAATACTACACAAACCAACAGGAGTATGAGGAACAAAAACATTAAGGGCAGGAAGAAAGACAGCTTGAGCATATGTTGCTTAATCAACACATAAACTTCCATTATATAATACTGCACAGACGACTAAGCAACATTGTTTAAGAACCTAGTAAGCTTTAAAGATACATTTTCACCACGAGATAAATACTTACCTTTCTTTCTTCATTGGGACTGAAAGGCCCATCACTGTCATCTATGCTGAGCAGATTTGCCTCACTAGATAGGTGTGGGAGAGAAAAGCAGATACATTGTAAATGAAACAATACCAGTGAAACATTTTAAACACACAAAGGGCTTTTTACTTCCCTTCCCTCTTTAAATTTAAATGCATCACATATACATTGTGTATATATGCCTGAAACATCAAGAACATAAATTGGGCAATATACTGATCTAGATGTATTATGTGAACCTGAACTTAAAGTGCACATCAAATTATTTCCAAAAAAGCAAAATTAAAAGGATGCTATCAATTCAAAATAGAGAATACTATTGAACTTTCAATATTGTTACACAAATGATATTGACATCATGAAAGATTCTATACAACCCTATGAATAAATTGAGTAAAATACTAAATTAACCTAAAAAACATAGTCTTAGTTTGCTCATGCATATCAGTGTTCAAGTATGTAGTTCAAGCAAACTTCACAGTGCTTTAGGAGAAGACCTTTCATAGAAGTAAATTTTATCCCATAGTAATTACTGCCAAAATATGTCTTCCTAAAAATAGTGTATTCAGTTTGGCTCAAATGCTCATTAAAATGTGTTTCATTAGTACTTCTGTCTGTAATCTTCAGCTATTACAATGGGGAAGAAGATACAAAATAGAAACCCACCCCATAATACTGTGAAAATGTACTCCTTTCAGTAATAGACAATTACCCTCAAATAATCTTAAGTATTTAAATTAAAACCCCAATCATACATTTTATACTGATAGCACCTAGATTAGGCTAACACTTTCTTTCTTCCAGGAGAAGCAACCTGCAGATAATCGCTTCTCATCAATCCGGTAAGGCTACTCTTTTGGGCCACAACAAAATACAACAACTTTAGCCACCTTGTAACTGCATGGTTTCGGGGTTATTAATTAAGATCATTCAGGCAGAAATTACTGAAGAATACAAGCAGTTATGCCGGGAGTTCCAAGGGAACAGCTACACAAGAAAAACAATGATGAAGGTAAAGGTGGACACATTTCTTAGCTGCAGGTATGACATGTTGATTGCAATATACATAGTGACTTTAGCTTTTTATATATAGGTAACCACTCAGTACCACCCCCCCAATTTCCTAAAAACTTCTTCCACGCACAAGATTTCCCATCATGTTACAGTTTATTCCTCCATCTTATATAATACAGATATCCTTACATCAAATAAAATAGAAGAAAAAAGTTCTTGACTCACAGGGTGAGAATTGCAGACCCTGAAGCTTCAGGAGATAGGACTGTGCACACAGTTGGTTTTGATATGGGAAGAATGATGTAAATGTCAACACTTAGCCAGTGGCACTGTTGCATTATCCTTTCGTCTACACACCACAACAATTCTAGGTGCGTCATGGTAAAACGAACAGTGTAGTGGAACATCACTAATTTCCAATACAAAGTGTCAGAAGACAAAAGAGTACAGTTGTACTTCTGTAAAGACTATCCATGGGTATTAAAATTTTAAAATACTGTAACATTTTTTAAAAATTCACTTTCAGGATAGCTTATTCTTTCAAGGGAGGCTCACTAAGCTTTCTCAACCCTTCATCAGAAGACAATGAGTTTAACGATTTCAGAAATTTTCCAGATCCTAAAGCATAAAAAAAACCCTGCAGCACAGGAATAGCAGCCTACAGTAGGTACCTGCAGCTCTGACATTCACCTACTGTGTTGACCTAGCCAGATCATTTCACCTCGAGATATGTTTTCCTTCTTCAGCTCCAGCTTGTACAAAAGTCATGACTGTTTTCAAAATTTCCTTGTACAGAGGCTTTTAGACCTTCAAGATGCCACAATACTGCAACAATTTTAACAAAGGGTGTTTGTGTGGGTGAAAGAGAAGGTAACAGTACTGCAAATGAACAAAACACTGAAAAAATCCTGAAATCAAAGTGAACAAGAATAACTCTTATGATGCAACTAAAATGACATGACTATAAAAATATTTGGGAATTGGATGCTTTTAAAGAGCCAGTATTTTTAGATTTTAAGGAATGCAAAGTATATGCATCAGCACCAGAAATTTTCAGACAGCAGAATACATAGCAACTGAGTAATGTCTATTTGCTCATGTATCACATGCTTACAGTTGCCTGCTTAAATGATGTAAATTATACAGACAGGAGAAAAAAAACACTGTACCACACTCCCACATACCAGACAATACTGTTTTAACACTACTGAAATGAAACCTCAGTGGTCTTGCTGGAAGGAAGCTATGCTTCCACACTTTGTCAATTTTAACCAGGGAACCAGAGAGAGATATTTTCATATTAGAACAATAATTTCTAACTTTTCAATACTTTAATTAAAATTTTGTAACAAATTAAAGTCTTTACTAAAATTAAGAAAAACATAGAAGTAATTTAGGTAAACAGAGTTCTTTCCAAAGGGGAGTTCATAATTATGCATTCAAATATAGGCAATGAACAAGAAGAAAAAAAATCCGTTTACTTATCTCTAATCACTTACCATTTGTTTAATATTTTAAAATACTAAGAACTGTCTAATAGCTAGTTGGATACCTCAGTTTACCAGACCATGTTTTCACTACTATCTACAAGCAACCTAAACTTTAAACGTCTGTTGATCACGGAGGTTACACTCCAATAAGCTGTGAGCATATTTCTATCAATACCAACTGATTCAGTCATGTTTCAAATGTAGTTAGAATTTCTTTCTCAAAACTCTTACATACAAAAACAGGAGGCTGACATATTTCCTCTCACTGCACACTGCGTATGTTCTTCATTTTAAATTACATGGTGGTAGGCAGCACTTTTTAAAAAGCCATGATACCAGAGGCATAAAACAAGTAGTGGTATTATTCAACTCATACACAATGCCATCCCATTAAAAAATAACCTTAACTAAAACTGCTAAAAATTAAGAACTAAAGGTCTGAACAAAGACTTTTTTATCAATTTAAAGGCTATAGTGCCTTACTAACAGGGTCACAAAAGAAGGATAAAACATCTATATAAACATGGGGGGGGGGGGGTGGTTGGACAAAGGAATAAAAAGGAAAAAAGCTAAACAGAAATTAAAAAAAAAAAAAAAGAAGTATCATTGCTTTTCCAGTCAGGAATACAAGGGAACAAGCAGTTTAGCCCTCTAAATAAAAGGGAAAAAAAATTAAAAAATTTTGAAAGGAAATGTTAGTTAAGAAAGGATACCATAGTGCATATAAATTAGAGACACACATTTATTTGTATTCAGTTTTTTGATAAGGCTATTATTGAACAAATCTCAGGGGAAGGCCCAGGTCCGGACTATTAAAAAAAACATCATGACAACCAAGAGAAAACTGGGCCCATCAGTTTGCAAAACCACTGTGGAGCATATCAAGACATACTTCAAAAACATTTACTCAGATATTAAAAAGGAAGTAAATATAAATTATCCAAGACACTTCAAGAACAACCATCTGTAAAACTAGAAAGCACCTTATAACATGTTAATTTCAGAAATAATTTAATTAATATATTACTTTGGCCATGTTTGCATAAGTCTGCCATCCTTTCATGTCTTCTGCTACAGAAGACATAATTTCCATTGTTTATTCTGTGATGATCTACACAGGCTTGTGTGTTCAACTGACCAACTGGTCTTTTTTTTCTATTGTTCTACATAAAGGTTTCTCTCCTGTGGGATCTCCAAGTACAAAGCAAGAAAAGTCTCAAGTCACTTGCTGTCATCTTGATTGCTATCTTGAGTAGATCAAATCTTGTAAATCATCAAAAATGTTACTTTCACTCTTTCAAGTGGACTGAAAATTATCTGCAGGCATTTGCTTTGGGATAAGTATCTTATCAATTACCATTTTCAATTTCAGTAACTCTAGCTCCATGCTGAGTATCAACTCTAGCAGCATTTAAAATGTATATATTGTGTTGAGTGACCATTAATTTTTCCAAATCTTCTTCGGTTTACAAAGTTCTTTACTCTTTTTGTGTTCGTTACTTGACATTGAGCATTATGATACAGCTCATCTAATTCCCCAAGTAAATTCAATGACATACTTCTTTTAAAATAATCTAAGTATTCTGAAAGTTGCTTTGGTAGGAGGTCATTAGCCACATATTTTGTGTTCATCTCACCGAGGGAAGATAATCCAAGCAGATATCTAATATTGACCAACAACATTAGCACAGGTCTCATGGGGTAACACAGCCAATCATTTAAATGCTGGAATGTTATTCTTGGGCCAATTCAAAACAAACTTATTGTGTATCTGCCATTAAGAGGGCAAAAAGCTGTGATAAGGTCAGACATTAAAATGCTAGTGCCTCAACAACAAGCATGACATGCATCCAGACGCTTTCTTCAGATTTACAGCTTTCTCCACGCAGAAATGCAGTCAATTACAAGCACTGCTAGTACGAATGTCCTGGTTTGAGGTAAAACTGGATCAATTTTGTTCAGTAACTTCGCTTTTTAGCTGGGTCTCTTCTAACTACTAAAATTAACAGCATATTGTGCAGGCAATGTTCACTCTCTCAGAGCGATAAGACCAATGTTTATAGCTGATGCCCAGGCATGGTATGAGGAGAGGCTCTTGCTTATACTTATCGCTGTAACAGCCAAGGCCAACCAACTTTGTTGTTTGCCACGTTGGAGGGTCGGAAGCAGAAAAGAGCAGTGGGGTCCCACCTGCAGGGAGGCGTGGACAGGCCAGGTGACCCAAAACTGACCAAGAGGGTATTCCATCCCATCTGCATCATGCTCAGTATAAAAGTTGAGGGTCAGATCTCTCTCTCTCTCTCTCTCTCTTTTTCCTCTCTTTTATGCTCTCTTCAATCGTCTGCCTTTGGTCCCAATCCTGAAGGCAGACCCGGAATCCAGTTCCAGTCTACCACTGAGTCCAGCCTGGGACTGCCCCAGTGCCAGACGGTGTCATGATTGTCATCTTGGGAGCTTGATACGGTTTCGTATATATTTCATTATTTCCTTGTATTTTATTATTAATATCTCATTAAAGTAGTTTAGTTTCTTCTAAACTCTTAAGTCTCTTTTTCCCTCCTCTGCCTCTCTTTTTGAAGAGGGGTAGAGGGGAGCATCTGTCGGTCCCAGCTGGGGTCCCCCACATACCCAGTGGCTGATTTGGCCTAAACCACGACAACATATCAGCATAATATAGTGAATAAGAATGATATTTTTTAAAAAATTGCCAGAATATATACTTATTGCATAGTATACTCAAAATATTGGGGGGACACAAAGCTTTATGCTAGAACAATTCTATGAACTAAAGCTGCTAACCTTTGAAATGTGCTAAGGGTAAAGAGAATTTAGAAACAAAAGGACAATTTACTGTCAAATCATTTGTTTTCTAAAGATTCCCTTCTGTCAATACTTTGTTATATAAAATAAAAACATATCAGAAATACACATTTTTTTCAAAATGCTCAAAGCTTACAATGCCATTAAGACACAAAACCCCAGGTGTTACCAAAAGTAAGTATGTGCACAGCTTAAAAACATGTAGCTGTTTGGAGGGAATGAGAAGCTACCTGAAATGGTATCAAAGGAGGGGTAAGTGAAAAGGCAGTATCTCCAGTTTAAATGAATTTTCAACTAGTCTTTTTTCAAAACTTTTCAAAAGATTCTGCATAATTCATAGGTATAAAAAAAAAAAATTACTAATGTGAGTAATAAAATTTCAACACTGGCTATGGGAAAAACTGTTTATCATACAGAATATTTGAAAGGAATGAGAAATCCCTCAGAAATACAACTTTAAAATCAGATATAATTACATAAAACATATGTTCCATAATCAGTTTTTCAAATTTTTTTTTTTTTTTTAACATTACTACACTATACATGTATCACTCTGTGTTCTTAAGTCAACATCAGCTGGAGACAGATGGAAAACAGCAGTAAACTACTACAAGAAAAAAGCTGCTACGCTTACAAATGTGAGTTACTCTGAAGACACGCAAAACAGAAATGCTAACTTTATTGTATGTACTGCCACTACACTTAAAACATATTACTATGCACCAGAAACAGATGTAAAATTGCTAAAAAAAAAAAGCAAGCTTAGTTTTATAAAACTAAAATGCCCCTAGTTTGAGCACCTTTTAAAAAGTGGTTTAAAGTTCTGATACAGTTCTGTTTTGACAAAAGCTCTTAATGCTTACCTCACACTCCAATGAGCTCCTGAACTCATTTTTTAATGACTAAAACATCGTATTTCTTAATATTTTTGTCAGATTACAGCATAGCCTGTTGCTGCAGCCTAACTGGTTATTTGTCTACTTTCCCATCTCCCTTCCAATGCACAACATTTGGCAAAATATTAAAGGATATACATTCATACGAGAATTATTTTTGTACTTAACCACAGGATTCAGTTTTTCCTTACTAGAGAACCATGGCATTCTTCTTAAACTTGTAGGTCCTACTCTACAAATATCTAAGAACAACAAATAAACCTAGCATGAATTCTTCGTGCATGTAAATTGTTGTTCTTTTAACAATTCCTTAGCCTTTTTGGAAATAAATACATTAATATTGGGAAAACATATTAGTAACAATAAAATGTCACAGAGACAAAGTATGTATTCAAACTACACACCTGGGGTTTAAGTATTAGTCAAAACCCAAACATACTAAGTAAAGAAATAAATGATCAGGGAACAAAATCAGCCTTAAGTCTACCCAGTGAGATAAGCACAATGGAGAAAAACCTACAGTCTTTTAAACTCAGTTTAACTTGATGTAGGCCTACGGCTACTAAAGTACCTTAACTGTGAAGTACCAAGTAGCATCACTAGTAAAGAAAAAGTTGAAGCTGCTTGGATACCCTACCTTTTCATTTCCTTACTTTGCATTGTGACATATTTCTCGTCCGTGTTCCTTACACTTACACAGTAGCTCCAAAGACAAATGCAACATTTCTGAAATGTACTGTGCCCTATGTTGTAAGCCCCATGTTCACAATTAACTTTACATTATAATGTACTTTTATATGGCAATACTATTTAAAATAATTACTTCTTTGAAACCATTTTTCTTAATCACTGAAATTTTTAAGATATTATATATTGTTTCTTACCAATAAATTACAAAAAAGTATTCATTTATAAATGTACATTTACACTTTCAATAGCCTAGGTAAAAGCATCCTTACTCTTTCTCTGCATCTCCTTCACTTTCTTCTGCATGATCAAAGCTCCAATCATTTTTAAAGCCTCCATCTCTCTTGGACTGTGATCTATCCAAAGCTGAAATGAGAACAAGTTAAAATAAGTCTTGATTTCAAGCTGAGTTACTAATCAACACAAACTAGAGAGGTAAACCAGATGCATGTATTTTCCCCAAGTATTTACTTTGTTGATGTCAATGTTTAACTATCATTTGACAACATGAGTTCATCAATGCAGCGGTGACTCATTTTCCTAAATAAATACAAGCGAGTATCTGTCAACATCTTGATTACTAATGCAACAAGTTAGCAAGCTATTAAAAATGACGATGTGAGGTAGTTTTACAAGGATTTCAACTGTTTTACTGACACCTGTAAATGTAAGGGTTCTTTCTCTGATATGAGCTATATGCACGCAGACAAGGTCCTAAAATTTATTTAAATGTCCAATACCCAAGCACGTATTAAATTTTTCCATATAAAAGTAACAGTTTTCAACTGCCCCAAGTACAATTTCAAGATAATATGCTTTTTAAAAAAAAAAAAAAAAATCAACATATGACACTGACCAGAATTAACACCTGATGCTAACTGAAATTTCAGTGTTAGCATGAAGTAAGTAAAAACCTGAACTTTCTGAGAACAATCACACTACATCAAATTTCAGATTTATCTACTGCAATATCCTACAGTATGGATATATATGAATATATATCCATATATATTTTCATATAATATGATGGCATGGAGGTATTCTTAAGTGAAGGAGGTCCGGAGCATGGAGACAGCATTCATTAAGGCAAGGCACTGTTCACCCCACACCTTAATTATTGCGACTAAGAGCTGTCTCACACAAGTTCTGTATGACAAACTACGCAGGGGATTTGATTTTGGTATAATTTAAATGTGTCTTTTCTTACTATGTTTTTCTTTACATAGTTGGAAATGCATTCAGAAATAATGAATGCAAATCTATGTTTTGATACAAAAGAGAAAAAAAAAATCACAACCAACAACAGATGTCTAGAGTTAAGTATAAAGAGTGCACACTGAAATATTTATTGCATATTCAACCTCTGATTCCAGCTACTTACATCTACCAAGGATTTCCTGAGCCATGGGTGATATTTTTGTTCTTAACAGCAATTGCTGGCCTTTTTCTTCTACCCGCTTGCTTTTTTTAATCAAGCCTACTTTATAGAATCAACAGCATCTTGCAATAGATAGTACCTCAGCTTAACTATATATTATATGAGTAAGTATCTTCTTATGTTTGTCCTGATTCAATTTGGCATCTTTTCATCCTACTTAGTACTCCACTCCTTCAGTTCTTGTACTTTGGAAGATAGTTATAAGTAATCCTTCCCTATTCACTTATGATTGCATAGATCTGTTGTGTTCTTTCACCGTCATCCTTTTCCCAGGCAGAAGAAGAAAAAAAAACTGAGTCATTTTTCCTCACATAAAAGCTGTTTCATGCCTTTAAATCGCTCTCAATGCTTCTCTCTGAACCTCTTCTAGTTTACTGTACCCCTTTTGAGATGAGGATACCAACTCTATGAGGAATATTCAAGATGCATACGTGCCATGAATTTCTACAGAAGCAGTATGATGTTTCTGTTTTGTTCTTTATTCCTTTCCTAATAAGTCTTAACACTGGATTTGCTGTTTTCACTGCTATGGAGAACTGCATTGATCTTTATGTACTAGATAATTCCATCTTTCACTCACGGTTGGTAAGAACCAGTTCAGAGCCATTCATTGTCTACAAAAATTCTCTTTCCTACTTCTTAATCACTCAGATTACTTGGCATTTACCTACACTGAATTTCATATATGATTTTAACCCACATAACCCAAAATCTGAGCATCCACAATTTTCTTTAAATAGCTAGCCATTATAGTAGCCCAATTAAAGTTTGCAACATCTACAAACTCATTATCAAACCCTTTTCTTTATATCTGTGCACCAACATTAACACAGAATTTTGTAGAATTCAATGGGTTACTCCTTCTATTAACAAAATGAACCATTTTTACCCTCTCTGTTACCAGCTGCTCCCTATAAAACTTTCCATTTTATGCAGAGGCAACTTAGCCTCTCCGAAAGCCTTTGGTAAAGGACTTTACAGAGGGAATGATGAAATTATCATTTCTACAAATTTGTCTCGTATGGTCACAAAGCTCATGGATGTAAAGCTTCTCAAATACTTCCACTGCCTTTTTAAAAAGCTGGTATCATCTAGCTACCTTCTTTACCTGTAGCAGAAAGACAATGCTACACACTGCAGTCATTAGCTCCTTTATCCCCAAGTTCCTGTTAAAACACTTGAATGAATGCCATTTGATCCTGCTGCCTTGTTCATGTTTGCTTAATGTACTACAATTTCTTCCACTGATGTTTCATTTTGAGTCATATACTCTTTCACACTATTTCTTAAGAAATATTCTGGCATAAAGACCTTTTTAAGTGTTGCCAAAGTGGGTGCAAGCAATTCCATTTTTCAGCTATGACCTTCTATTCTCTAAAGCCACCTTTTACAACCCGGGTGTCTACTGTCGCTACAAATACTCCAGAAATTTTTCTGCTGAGTTTGAAGAAACACTTAACAATAGCTTTTATGCCTGGTGGGAGTTATTAATATTTTTTTGCCTGCCTCATTAGAATTATAGGTTTCATCCACCAGCTTTTTTATTATTCTTTATTTTCATCATTTGGACAAAAGTTCAGAGTCAAGAAGGATGATGTTTTCTTTCAGACATCTCCCCTTACTCTGCTGTTTAGCCATGCCAGCATTTTGTCGGCTCTTTTGAAGTCAGTTTAAATAAGCAGCATGCATGTGCTGTAAGCCTCCAATATGGCATCTTTAAATAACTCCTAAGCTGTATGCAAATATTTTACACTCCGGCTGCATCTTTTAGTTTCTTTTCAAAGAGTTTCTTAAGATTTTCTTTAGTCCTTTTTTTGAATTAAACATTTCTGTATTGGATGGTTTTCCTTCAGGTTTAGAAATTCAGCATCCTTGCAAGACACTATGTACTTCACGAACAAGTTGCAAGATTCTCCAACACTCTCTATATGCTGCAGAGCAAGCGCATCCAAGAGTCCCAATTTCACATGAAAGGGAATTGCTGAAATACACTGCCACTTCTTTTTGTGCACAATGTTTTCCTCTAGCAGGAGAACTGGAAGGCAGTGTTTCACCAAGAATTCCCTCAGTGTCTGTGTCTGCTATCCCTGCAGCTTTCAGGGTTTCTCTTAACCGGTTACTATAGTCATCATCCTGGTCAAGTAACTGGTAATGTAATTCCAACGTCGTATTTTTTACATAGTCCTTAATCTATCTGGATTTCGTATAACTTTGGAGCCATTTAAGTCTGATCTGACTTGAACATTTTCTGGAACACAGAGTACTTCTTCAGTCAACAAAATCAATTCTCCACCAATCCCCCTTTACTCTCGATTTGTCATAAGGTCCTTGTAATTATTGTCCTTCTACCTAATTTCAAATAAGTTAATTCTGCCAGTTTCTAGTTCTCCCACTTTACCTAAAATATTTTTCTAGTTTTTTTTTTTTTTTTTTCACAATGAAACAAACACATTTCTTGGTATGGTGTTTCTTTTGGTTCTTTTTCTGTTTAAATCAGGCTATTTGTACATGATTTTCTGTATCAGTTCCTACCTTAGTTTTACCAACTTGAGCAGAGGACTTTTTTTTTTTTAATAGTTTTATCCGCTGAGCATAAATTACATCAAACCATGTGCTGCTCCACATGTATCAGCCTCCCCCCACTATACCTGCCACAAGACTGGTTCTGTTTTTATTTTGAGAAAATCCATCCCCACTGCATAGAACTCCCTCTCTAAAGAGGGAATTTGCAGATGTTAACTCATCTTCCCTGCATCTTTTTTTTCTGACATTGCAACTGTCCATTTTTGTGGCCCTGCACCTGCTATGGAAGGCGCTAAGATTTCTGTCATGTGCATCAATGCTACCAGTTCTTCTGTTGTGTTCTCTACAACTCTTCAGGCATCTTATAAAGTTTACAATCTCTGCCCTCAAGAGAACTTGCCACAGATCCTGCCTGCTGTCATAAACCCAGCAACCTATTTGTGCAATAATTCAGTTCACCGCTACAGACTACCTCAGTTGTCCATGGAAGAATAGTCTTAGCATCCCAGCTCTGCTCACTCATCTCTGGATCAATTTCCACTCTCTCTTGGTCCTGCCAAAAATGCAAATCTAGAAGTATACCATCATGTTAGCCAGACTGTTCACCTAACAGACCTACTTAATCTAAACGGTCGCTTAGGATCTGATTCTATACAGGATCGGAGTTTTTTTAAACAGGGATAACAAGTCATCTGCACACAGTCTAAGTTTCTAACTATTTTGTAGTAAGACTTGAATTTGGAACTTCCGTGTTGCAATTTTTACTATGTATATTGTGAAGATCATTTTAATCAGCAAGACACATTCATACTCAGAAGGTGAAAATATTCAAATAAGCAGACCTGGCCTTAAGATATTGAGCGAACAGAAGTCAATTGCTATGCCTCTGCCCAAGAAAGGCAGCATACTGGAGCAGATTTCACTAGCAACGACAAATCATTTTTCCTCTCACTATAAGCTCCCTTTAGTGTTGTTATACCAAGGGAGATTAGCAATTCTGAGCCCCAGAAACTACATGGAATTTAAAGACACATTAAACTGGTGTATCTGACATATATCACTACTTTTTAAAATAACTGTGACCAGTGACATTTCATTTTTAAAAAGCCAAATAAAAAAAATTGCTGAAAAAAATAAGTTTTTATCAAAACTTTTATGTCATTGTTAACCACATCCTGAAGTCACCCTTTAAAAAATCTCCATACTGCCTTTTTGTGTAAAACCCAATCAGCGAATTTTGAACTACAAAACAAAGGATGCTTGTAGGAAGAATGGCAGAAAGCAGATTAACACCTTTAAGCTGCTGTTTGTGGGCACTGTTTTGTAGACTTTTTTAGTGGGAGTTTCTATCGTTCAACAGTGTCGTTAAGCAATTCCTAAATGGGAGCAAAACCGTTCACAGTGAATCTCTATAAAATAACAGCAAAGTTGTGCATTTGCAAAAAAAAATGCTTTAGAATTCTGCCTAAAACACTGAAGTGAGGAGTGACATATACAGTACTTAGTAAAGTCCTAGTGTCAAACAGAAAATGTCATCTTAGAGGACTTTTTCTGCATGTCTTGTACCCCATGCTCTAAGGCAAATCATTCCATATGAATCTATATTACAGCCGACCAGAAAAACATATCTATTTCTTTTCATTGTTTTGGATACAATGCTGTACTGGGTTTGCACAGCAATGTTTCGGTAGCCAGGGGGAGGGAGGCGTTGCAGGGGGGGCTTCTGTGAGAAGATGCCAGAAGCTACCCCCACATCCAATAAAGCCAAGGCCAGCCAGCTCCAAGATGGACTCGGTGCTGGCCAAGGCTGAGCCCATCAATGATGGTGGTAGAGCCTCCGTGATAACATATTTAAGAAGGGGAAAAAACTCCTGCACAGCAGCAGCTGGGAGAGAGGAGTGAGAACATGTAAGAGCAACAAGTCTGCAGACACCAAGGTCAGTGAAGAAGGAGGGGGCGGAAGAGCTCCAGGTGCCAGAGCAGAGTGAGCAGAAGATTCCCCTGCAGCCCTGGTGAAGACCATGAGGCACGTTGTCCCCCTGCAGCCCATGGAGGTTAACGGTGGAGCAGATATCCACCCGCAGCCCATGGAGGATCCCATGCTGGAGAGGCAGATGCACCCAAAGCAGGCTGTGACCGCATGGGGAGCACACAATGGAGCAGCCTCCTGACAGGACCTGTGGAGAGGAGCCCACACTGGAGAAGGTTTGCTGTCAGGGCTTGTTACCCCATGGCAGACCCATGCTGGAGCAGTCTGGTCCTGAAGGACTGCACCCTGTGGAAGGGACCCATGCTGGAACAGTTTGTGAAGAACTGCAGCCTGTAGGAAGGACCCACATTAGTCAAGTTCACGGAGGACTGTCTCCCATGGAAGGGACCCCACGCTGAAGCAGCAGAAGAGCGTGAGGAGGAAGAAATGGCAGAAGCAATGCATTGTGAACTGACCATAATCCCCTTTCCCTGTCCCCCTGCACTGCTTAGGGGAAGGAGGTAGAGAAATCGGGAGTGAAGTTGAGCCCAGGAAGAAGGGAGGTGTGGGTGGCAAGGGAGTGATAGAGAAGCTTGGTGGGCACCTGGTGATCAGCCAAGATCAACCCATCACAGATGCACGTACTGGCCACACAAAGACCAACTTTTCTAGGAAAGCAACTTTTTCAGATGTACCACTGGATTGCCAGAAGAAATCCCCATCACCCCCAGAATAGAACAGTAGAGACTTTAAGGTTTCTATTACAACACACAGAAGCTTTTACTAGTCTTTCGTCTGCTGAGATCACATCTCTTTCCGTGTGTCCAAGAACCACCCTAAACATGAAACCTAAATCAAACAAAGGTTTGA
Source organism: Ibidorhyncha struthersii (assembly GCA_013398815.1). Lineage (NCBI taxonomy): Eukaryota > Metazoa > Chordata > Aves > Charadriiformes > Charadriidae > Ibidorhyncha > Ibidorhyncha struthersii. The sequence goes on along the minus strand of VZSZ01004986.1, from coordinate 346,752 downwards.
TTCATGACCAAGGAGTTTTTCCAGGAGGATCTGAAGTTTACATTCTTTTTCCCCCCATTACACTGGTCTGAAAAAAAGAAATAATAGAAGCCTTATCTTACAAATGCTTAGACTCTCAGAACTGCAACCAACTTATCAGATACTGCAACATCCACAGAAAAAATGCAAATTAAATTAAATGTGCTCAGAATCATTGCCTTCATCCAGACTCGAAGTAAAGAATGTTTCTAAGCTTTCTAATCTGTTGCTCATTTGGAGCCATCACATACATTGTTACGAGGATACTAGTACTCATAAAAATCTGACACAGATACATTTTTTAATTTTTACCTTCCCCGTTGCTTCCTTATTCTTTCAGAAAGGCTCTATGCAAAATAGCTTTTTATCTTCCAGCTTTGATACCATCAGCTCTAGTACATCAACTGTGTAACCACAGTGAGGTTGCATTTTCACATTCTGAAGCAGCACTACATGAACAGGCTTATGCACCTCTCACACTTCCTAAAAGCTGAGGCTTCTTGCTCCTGTCCTGCACCCTGCGTATGTCAGCACAGCTGTTTCTTCACTGAGAGCAAACCTGGGAAGGAAATTACTTCAGGCAAAAAATAACCTTCCCCCTCCTCTGCCACTCAAGGTATTTTTCAACCATATCAGTTCCCCTCTCTGCAACTACATTACCACAGCATAGCTATGACAGCACAGCAGATGTAACGGGCATCCAAGAACCAAGATTGTTTCAGGCGCTAAGGATACCGAATAAATCTGCATGGAATCACATTTATAGGTACAGATTTAGAGATCTATTGCTTAAAAGACACTTTAACTTTCCTCTCCTTAAATTAGCTGCAGATGCAAAAAAGCTGTCAAACTCATTTCCAACAACAGGCAGTAATCATAAATTGATAGTAAGTGAGATACTACACGAAGCACAGAGTTCAGTAATAAAGTTCTATAAGTTTGATCATTTGCCAAAGTGTGTTTAATATTTTCTAAGTATTAACAAGGAGTATCAGAGGAGGACAGAGCTTTGAAGTGTGTTAAACATTTTCTTTGCAATGTCTTTGAAGTTTTTTTCTGGTAAGATAGCAGTGGTAACCACACAATGGACTACTAGTGTTTCTTGACCTCTTCTACTGATTCTCCCAACAGAGATGTAGAGGTATCACCCAAGGATGCTGCCCTTATGATAGCATCAGAAAACAATGCAGAAATACTTCAAGAGGGCTTCTTTATTTACACCAGCAGCAAAAAGAATGCTAAGGAAAATGTGGGCCCACTGCTCAATGAGACAGCAACCTAGTGACAAAGGACATGGGCTTGGCCCTTTTTTTTTTTGCCCCTCCAGATTTCACCGGTAAGTTCTGCCCTCTGACCTCCCAGTTCCCCAGCTCTACCAGCAGAACTTTTGGGAATGCAACATCACCCATTGTCAAGGAAGATATGATTAAGGAACACTTAAGCCAGTTGTACATGTGGAAGTTCATATGATCTGACAGGATGCATCTGATGGTGTTCAGGAAGCTTGCCAATGTCACTGTTAGGGCACTCTACATTATCTTTGAATGGTCATTGCATGAGAGAGGTTCCCAATGACTGGAAAAACATCATACCTATCTTCAGGATGGGCAACAAGAATGATCTGGTGAACTACAGGCTAGTGTGCTTCACCTCAACCCTTGCTAAGGTTATGGATCAAATCTTTCAGGAATCCATTCCCAGCTACAGGATGACAAGTGAACAGCCAGCATGGATTTACCAAGGGCAAATTGTGCCTGACTAACCCAACTGCATTCTACAGTGAGATGGCTGGCTGTGTAGGTAAGGGGAAAGTAATGCATGTTGCAAGGCCTTTGACACGGTCTCCCACAGGCTCCTTAGAGCCAGACTAGAGAGACACAGACTGAGTAAACGAGAATGAGAAGGTGAGGGGAAAACTAGCTGGACCGTTGGGGTCAAAAGGTGATGACTACCAGTACAAATCCAGCTGGTGGCATCCCTCAGTGGTCAGTACTGGAGCCAATACTGTTTAATGTCTTTGTTAATAATCTGGACGCTGGGACCAAGTGCATTTAGCAAGTTTGCAAACGATACCAAACTGGGGAAGCAGCTGACACACTGGAAGCCAGGGCTGCTATTCAGAGGGACTTGACAGGCTCAAGAAATGGGCTGACAAGCACCTGATAAAGTTCAACAAATTCAAAATGCAAAGTCCTACATCTGGGCCCAAATATGCCCATGCAGCAGTGCAGGCTGGGGGCCAACTGGCTAGGCAGCAGCTCTTCAAGAGGATCTCGAGGTCCAAGCGGACCACAAATTGAACATGAATCAACAGTGCACCCCCACAGCAAGGAAGGCCAACCTCAGGACACATTAGCAAGTTTAGCCAGCAGTCAAGAGAAGTGACTTTTCCCCTCCATATGGCACTTCCATATGAAACTGTAACGGGAGCACTGCATTCAGTTTTGGGATCTCCCATATAACAAAGACATTGATACACTAGAGCAAGTTCAGTGAAGGGCTGTTAAGACAGCCAGCAGGTTCGAGCACATGACATATAAGGAGAGGCTAAAAAAGCTGGGTTTATTCAGCCTTCAAGAAGGGGGAGACCTTACTGTTTTCAACTACCTAATGGGAAGGCAGAGAGAGACGATAAAGCCAAACTCTCCACCGAGATGCACAGCAACAGGACAAGTGCCAATGGACACAAGCTGGAAAGAAGAAAAATCCAACTCAATGCAAGAATTTCCTTTTTACCATGAGGGTGATCAAGAGTGGACCAGGTTGACCTGAGAGGTCATGAAGATTGAACAAAGCCCTGGACAAACCTCTCTAGCTGGGCTTGGTTTGGATGGGAGGTTCCAACCCACGTGCTTTCAACCAGCAGTCAAGTAAAGCCAGTGACTACTCGTAGGTATAAAGAATCACCTAGGGCAACTGCACCATGATCACAAACACTTCCAAAATGAAGTACCTCAGTCATTCCTTCTTTACTCTCTCTGAATAAAGTATGCCACCCAAACTTTCCACACAAGTAAAATAATTTTAATAACATCAAAAGCAGGATCCAACAATAAAGGAAAAAAAGCAGCAAGTAAACAAAAAAGTATTTTTTTCATCTCTAGTATTATGAATATATGTAATTCTCTACTTTCTTAAGACCTTTATTGCTAGACTGGAGATACACTAAAAATTCAGAAAGGAAGAAAGCTTCAGTGTTTTTATAGGGAAGATAATTATAGGAGAGATATCTTCCTATTTTATAGGAAAAATTGAAGGATAAAAGGTTAGGATAGGCTACAGACAATTTCTGAACTGCCAATTTACCCTCAAGATGTGAAAAAGTATATAAAGCTAACAAGCCATTTCAAGGAAGATGACACTCGAATAACAATTCCAGAATATGATTTCTGTGGCAAATCAGTATGTGATGTTAATCACACATAATCTCAAATTCCGAACACTGGAAGAGTTTTGTAAGATAAGCAAAACACAGCAAGAAACCTTACAGTGTACTATGTATCCAATTTGCACACTTCTGGTTTTAGACTTACTTATGCACCATGGGATCCATCTTCATAAAAAAAAAGCTAAGCTTGTGCAACTGAGAATATAGCAGCACTGAACAAACAGCAATCTATTTTTAGAAAGTGCTGAAAGGCAGTTACATATCAAATAAGATTAATAACCTAGCTTAACTACCTGGAAATTAGGCAACCAACACTTTGAGAAGGTTTCTAGGTTTGCTGCAATAATTGGAATGTCAGGTTGAAATAAAGCACTGTATTTACACACCAAAAGGAAGAAAACACAAATCAAGAATTTGTATTATTTAATACTTCTGGATTTATCCTGCAAACTTTCAAAGACAGTGTCAGATAGATATTAATCCCTCTATAAAAACTTACAGAAATTAAAGTCCAGAAAGGTTCCATAACTTCTACAAAAAAATAACTTGCAAATGTACGACACAGGAAGAAATTCTAAAATGTAATTAAAGCACAAAAAAAGCAAGACACTTCTTTGATGTTGTCCACTGTTCAAAATTTATCTGAAATGGACAGCAAAAACCAGCACACAAAACCAAAACACTTAACAAACAAGAAAGCCTCAATAAGTTGGTCAAATGAAAGGCACATCTTGGAAAAATCTGAGCAGGAAAAGGACGAAAGGAGGATGAAAGAGTTAGTTAAACTGTAAGCTGTGAGAAAAATTTGCATTTGCCTTTTTGTAAAGGCCAAAGACCTGTTTTTTCTCCGTATTCTTAGTGACACTGGCAAGCTTTCATACCCATATGAGAGGGCAGACAGCTGGATTAGATCANCCCCACTACCCCCCTCCCCCCGGATTAGTTTTCTGCCAATTTAGTTCCTTCAGCCAACTTGCCATGAAGCCAGAGAACTGCTAGCGTTGACTCAAGCAAAGCTGCGAGCGCACTGTCTCTGGGAGGGGCAGCAAGACTGTCCCTCTGAGAAGCACAGAGCAGTTAGGTAGCCTTGGCTGTAATGTGAATTGCCGGCACAATTATTTGCATGGCCATATGGTATGGCCCCACACATGGGGACTAGTAAGAGTTGGAAAATGACCCTGCAAATACACATACAGTTAAAAATCAAGTAAATCACGTCTGTTTATAAAAAAAAAAAAAAAAAAAAAAAAATCAGAGAAATGCAATACAAATAGAGGCAACAGCGTCCTGCTCACACTAGATACACTATATACTTCAACTCCCTTTGCAATTAGAGATCATCATTGCAGTGAGGCATGATGCAATGCAACTACATTACTGCATTAAAAACACATAAATCTTTGTAATGGAAGTATCAAACTTCACTAGACCTAACAACAATGAGTTTAAGGAACACTGACAACTGCTGACTAAACCATGGTATGCTAAAATTCACTAAGCAGGCTTTATTTTTAAAAAGATAAAAAATAACTTTAACATCCCTGGAAAAACAAACATTTTCTCAGTAATTACTTTTAAAGGCAGTGAAGATGAGGAAGTACTATCGATCAACTAATTTTTAATATACAAAATAACATGCCAGCTTGCTAATTGCACCCAGTTATGAATTTTCTTTTCAAGAAACACCACTCAAAAGACAGCTGAAGTAAAACATCCAACTTCTTAAGAGACCATCCTGCAACTGGAGATGAGTTTCAGCCACCTTCATCCAAACATGAAACTCATGCTTACCTTGATCTATCAGTTCTTTCTATTACAGGTCACAGGGTCAGTCTTTCTTCCAAGTAAGGAGCAGTGCCTTTACGATCTAACAAAGGCTTTGTTAGATGACAAAGAAATTCTTTACTACATTAATGAAAAATATTAATTTTTTGTGCTATTCATCAGGTAAAGACTCAGCTACAACATATTTGCTTTATGGCAGAACTAGTAATCTCAGTTAAAGGTTTACTGCTCCTCTCTGCCAGGCGTATGCAACCATAATAACCTGGACCGGAGTAGTCCCGAAGTTCCCTTTTGAAAGTTTATTCTCAATTGTGAAGGATCCTTAAATTGCCTCCTGAGCAGTAAGCCTTGGTATAAATAAAGTTATGATGGACTCTAGTAAGTGTTTCAAAAAGGGAGCCTCAGAAATTAGAAAGGCAATTGTATGAAACCTAACATCTACTGAATAGTTCAAATTCTCATCTAATGGGCTCCTGAATACTCTGTTAAGACTGTCATATTAACTTCTGTCATCAGCAGGATATTCATATTTTGCTAAATGAGCCATAAAAATTGGACATGCCAAACAAACACAACATTATATCCTATGACATTAATAAAAATACATCAGTAGAATGAATTTTAGTACAAGTGAAATGACTGTATGGCACTGGATAAAAGTCTCATGAAAATAAATATTTTTGCAGCTGTTTCTTACAGACATAACTTTCTAAGATTACATAATATTAATCATGTCATATAGTATTATGTTTTACCACACCAGCAAAATATTATTGGTATTTATCATTCCTAAAACACGGTTGTGGCAAGTCTTATAATAAAAAACAAACAAAATCCAGGTAGACTTTGCTCCAGCTACAGCTCATATGGTCTGAAAACAATGAAACAGAACCCCAGGAAGGCTTAGCACAGAATTTCTGAATCATCACTGTGCTTTATTTATAATCATTCAAGATTCAGTCAGAGAAATACATCCCAAATTCAATGTCTTTCACTCCAAATTATTCTTTCAAAGGAATTACGGGGACATGCATTCAGACATGTTTCCTTGCTTCATGCAGCACTTACAGCACTTGCCCGTTAACAAAAACTTTTTAAAGGCCTGCTGGCCAACCTGGGAACCACAGCCTGTTAATTCATTCCCTCCAATCTCCAGCCTTCACCATAAACTTCTGTGCAGAACCCGTTATTTAAAATAATTGAATTACCCTGGGCAGAATAAAGCTGTTGTTACACATGAGTATTTATTCTAAAGTTTAAGTTATGTATTACACCTTAACCAGACTTAACCGCTCACCAGGGAGAGATGAAAGGGGGAATGTCCTACTCATCTCACATGCAGAGTCAGTCTGCCCTCTCCAATCCAAGCCATTGTCCTGCCTCTCCTGCTTACCCTTCAGTGAGCAAATTCAACAGAGGTTTGGCAAAGCGCCAGTCTGGCAAGACAGTACACAGCAAGTTCAATCACTTTGGCAATAAACCGGTAAGTCTCAGGGGTGGCGGACAATGCAAGACACACCATAAGGCTGGAATTTGCAGGGGGCAAAGGGAGAAGGGAAGCAGACCTCTCCCTCTCCCCCACCTGCAGCAGTGAGTCCTAAGAGCAGCACAGCTGCAACACATAACTCTAATCATAGAATCACAGAATAGTTTGGGTTAGAAGGGACCTTGAAAGGTCATCTAGTCCACCCCCCTCTCCTGCAATGAGCAGGGACATCTTCAACTAGATCAGGTTGCTCAGAGTCCCGTCCAACCTGACCTTGAACGTTTCCAGGGATGGGGCATCTACCACCTCTCTAGGCAACACGTTCCAGTGTTTCACCACCCTCATTGTAAAAAATTTCTTCCTTCTATCTAGTCTGAATCTACCCTCTTTTAGTTTAAAGCCATTACCCCTTGTCCTACCACAACAGGCCCTGCTAAAAAGTTTGTCCCCTATCTTTCCTGTAGATCCCCTTTAAGTACTTGCAAGGCCGCAGTAACGTCTCCCCAGAGCCTTCTCTTCTCCACGTTGAACAACCCCAACTCTCTTAATCTGTCCTCCAGTAGAGAGGCTCCAGCCCTTTGATAATTTTTGTGGCCTTCCTCTGGACCTGCTCCAACAGGTCCATGTTTTTCCTGTGCGGAGGACTGCAATTTGACACAGTACTCCAGGTGGGGACTCACCAGAGTGGAGTAGAGGGGCAGAAGCACCTCCCTCGACCTGCTGGCCACACTTCTTCTGATGCAGCCCAGGATACAGCTGGCCTTCTGGGCTGCAAGCACACACAGTTAGCTCATGTCCAGCTTTTCATCCACCAGTACCCTCAAGTCCTTCTCAGCAGGGCTGCTCTCAATCCCTTCATGCCTCAGCCTGTATTGATACCAGCAGTTGCCTTGACCCAGGTGCAGGACCCTGCACTTGGCCTTGTTGAACCTCAGGAGGTTTACATGGGCCCACTTCTCAAGCCTGTCCAGGTCCCTCTGGATGGCATCCCATCCCTCAGGTGTGTCAACTGCACCGCTCAGCCTGGTGTCATCAGTTAATGTGTTCTGTTAGTCCCTATGTCCAAATCAGTTAATAATTTTAAGCCTTGCAAAGAGAACCAATAAATAGTTGGCACGCAGCTTTGCATCCAAAATGGAGTCGCAGCATAAGATAAAAGCAGTAATGTCACAGTTCACTGCTTTAGGGAATCCATACACCAAATCCATCATTACCCTGTACAAGACAATAGCATCACACCTTAATCATTTTACTATTCTTCGGACAGTTTGAAAGCATTATTTTCAAATTTTGTATCCATGCTGCAAATTGCTACTGTACACTAACTACAAGACATCAGTATTCATGGATTTACTACAATGCTTTCAATAACCAACTATCCTCGTATATCAGAATATCTATAATAGAACATAATTCCTTCCACAGATTTAGAAAAAAGTTATTCAAACAACAGCATTGTGAAAATGCTTTCTTTAACTTAAGCAGACATTACACCATAAATAAAAAAAAAAATCCAACCAACTTATCAAAAGTTATTTGCTCTTAATCATTCCTGTTAGCTACAGTACCCAAATAACCACTAGCCATTCTGTATTTTGATTTATTCTAGACTGTAATTCAAAGACTGAATTCCATTTGGCACAATCCCCAGTTCTGTGCAGGGAGACTACACCATACAAGAAAAATTAAACGAGTTTTCAGTACTTTTACAACATTCTATTGCAAGTACTCAAAAGACATCTCACAAATTTGTCTATGTTCTAATAAACTACTAAGCTCTACTTATACCATGTTAGTAGTTCTCAAAAAAAGCTTCCAACCTAAATATGTATCACTGAATTAGGCAGTGATTTAATTGTTAAAAATACACCATTGGATTTTAACCTATTATTTAAGAACTGGTTATCTTTTCCACATTTCCTAACTCAGCAGCAAAATGAAAAACATTTTTTACCTAATATTTGTGAAGGATCAGGGAAATAAAGATTGCCAGGCAATTCTTTTTGCGTCATGATACCCATCAAGACAGACTGCTGAGCACCCACTATGGAAGAGCCATTTATTCCTGCGAACACGACATTCAGAAGCAACTGACTTGACCAACACAAGGCACAAACTTTGACTTCACCACAGCTTAAGATCAGCTTCACTTGAAAGTACTACACACGGTACGCCGTTGAACACAGTAAGAGGAAGCTTAAGAACACATGCTTTTAAAAATTAAACATACAAGATAAAATTACCAGCAGGTTTAATTCTATATAATAAATAAGAATAGTAATCACTTCACTAGTGCTTTAGTTTTCTTAATTTTAAGCAGGAAGTAATCAAGTACAGAGCATCAGACAGATTTCAACCTACGTAAGAATATCCCTCCAAACTGAAACCAAATAGGTGCTAAAACATAGGCCAAAAGAAAGGAACTTTCCAAATCTGCCTTCTGTCCCGCAATGGAAGTGCCTTTTAGAACAATCAAGTTAAGAGAAGAATTACAGTTGCCCTTTTTCCCCAAAAAATAATTTGTTCCCTGTATCTCTACAGCCTCCCTTACCATAACAGCTCCACTTTTATTTGTCTTGTTTTCTCAGTCTCCTGCAGTATCTTAAGCTATCCTGTACGCTCTTCCACTCCTTTCTGCAACACACACAGATGGAGGTATACACTGTCCTGTGTACCGAGTCTTCTAGCTGCCCTGACCCCTGACTGCTCAGCCAGTACATGTTCTAACACCAGTTAGCAGCAAACCAAACCATGCTGAGGGACCACTAAAACCTTCACTTCAGGGACACTAATTTTGACTTCTCCGTTTATGGAAGTGGACAAGTTTCACAACATTTCTAGCTATTTACCTGTGAGATCTCTGCTCCTCTGCAAAAAAAAAAGAAGTTGAATAGCTATTAGCAGGAAGGGAGGAGACCAAATGATGAGAGCTGATTCAAAACCCCCTCATATTCTTATAAAGCAATATTTTTAAGTGGTGAGTTTAGTGATTAGTCTCACATTATAGGACCTGCTACAATGCAAAACACCTTGACACCTCAGGTATCTCAATTAAAAGACACAGCTAAAACTCCACAGAAAAGGTGAAGTCTGATACCGCACTGAAATCCATGCGTAATCTTCCAGAAACAACAGTAATAAAAGCAAAAGTTGCTGTTGAAACCATTACAATAAATAATCCATTATGGTTTATCCTTGTACATAAAACAAGAAGCAAAATACTAAAATATCCAAATAGGCTAATCATAAAAGTATCTGTGCAAGCAAGACATTTGCAAAATGTTGGGTTTTGCTTGCTGTCAAGCCACATATTGATGTTATTACCATTACTTTTGTATTTATACTTAAAGAAGATCTCTTTTAGGAACACTCTCAATTTAATCATTTTTCGGCCACTAAAACCCAGTAGAATTTCTGTACTTTTTCTGAGAAAAGAGTAGTACTTTACTACCAAATCCAAGTGCCAGCAAGTAAGGGATGAGGCATACCATACAAGATAGTTACTCTTACACCTGAAGCTTCTGTGTCCCACTGTGCAAAACTATTACAGCAGCAGCTACTTAGGAAAAAATACCAAATAATAAAAGCCTGCATAATGAAAACAAAAAAAACGCACACAGATGCTTTCCAATTTAGAAAGACAAGGACAAGCTGGGGCTCTTAGAACTCTATGTCTCAAAATTAAAAAGAAGGTGATGTGGAAGACAACTTGGGCGCAGGCTATAGTTTTAGAATGCACTACGAGGCATGTTGTAACATATCTTACAGAGCATTCATCAATAAATGAAGTTTATTTTTAGTATCTTTCTACATATTTTAAGAAGCAGCCTGTCTTTCTTAATATTTCATGGCATCTATCACCCAAGTTAGATTGACACATACAAAAAATAAGACAGTAAGAAGATAGTTTCAGTTTGACTTTGCTGAAAAATAGTTCTCAAGTGGACTTCATTCACAGAAAATAATCTGTCACTGAAGTCAATGAGAAGGTTTCTTATTCTTAAAACCACTGGAAAGCACAGCTGAACAAAGGTGGACAGCTGAAAACATGTATGCAGTGCTGGAAAGAAATGGGTCAGAGGACTGGGAGACATAAGCAAGCCATGGAAGAGCCACAAAGTTCCCACTTTCAGACCGAAAACTACTCTCAAGAAAAACAGAAGGAAGGAACAGAACACGTCTGGACATTGATGGGACTGATGCAAACCAGAGAATAATTCAACAGCATAAAACAGGAGTATAGATTATGACAGAAACAGGAGAAGGTGAATGATACCTGAAACACCCCTTGGCCTCATTTTCAAGGTAATACTTATCTCCACTAGGTCAAAAGCAAAGCATCAGAGGCTGCTTCAGAGACAATTAGAACAATTAAGAATTAAATTTCGCTGTTAAGAGAAAAATTAAGAGAAGAGTCTTAGCAGGGAGAAAATTTTAAAGTGTTCTATCTGAATATAAACGCCACTCTGCCCTCCTAATTTGTATTACTCCTGTCAGAGATTTCTCAATAGGATTTAAAAAAAAAAAAACAAAGTCAAACCCAACAAAGGCTGACGACCACTTCAAATGGCAACTCTATGTCTGTACACTAATACACAAATGCTGTGTGTTTCTCCACCATTCCAGAATCTCAGCTACCTTTAAGAAAATATGCAAGTCTATAATCCTTGCTTTGGAGAAGACAATTCTTTACATGTGAGCTGAATGAAAAACAAAGAATTCTTCCAGAGTCCTCTGGCAGACAACTGTGAAGTTTCTTCTGCTGCTAATGGGTAGTCCACATAGTTTTCTCTATTGTTATTAGGAAACCTGTAGCCAAGAAAATGGAATGAAAATTGAGTGAATTCCTGTCATGTTTGCACTGAAATCTCTCAGCAGCTCTGAAGGTAGGGACTGGCAACGTTCCTTAGAAAGCAGATCCTCAAAGGGAAACTTTGATATTGCTTCTCAGCATCACTACTGTAACCAACAGGAGACTGAAAAAATAAAACAGGAAGGAATAAAACTTTTCTTTCTTCTGGAAAATACATGCATTTTTAAAGTTTGCTGGTTATCTACTGCACAAACATAGGGAAACTTTAAATTTAGGGCTAGAAAATAGAAATTACAACTTTCTTGCAACTCAGTAATACCCAAGCAGGCAGAATGTAACAAGAGGTCTCACAATTTTTCTCCAGGAGTAATAATCAACAGTCCTGTCCATTCCTACACCTTGAACACTCCTCTATTCTAAATCCAAATAGATTTGCCTATCATTGCTTTACATTTCACGTATGACTATCATTTAAAAAACACAGGAATTCCTGCAGATGAAAATCTCTAATCACTACATTTTTAATCCTCCAAATCAGGAAAGAATTCCCATGCAACAGGACTACTTTGTTAGTGTGAATTTCTGCATATTCTGCCCACAACTTTGAAACCTTACTGTAGAAAAGTTAAATTCAGAAAAGTTTTACTAATTCCACTTGCAAACTCACTTAACAAAAATAAGGTACTTGTCACACTTCTAAATTCTAACAGTCCTGACAGTTCAAGGAAAGTAAACAGGCAGGTCATGTATATGATATATACCAACTATTAGCACTGGTCCAGAATGATAACAAACGCACGTTTAAAAAGAGTCAAACATTATAGTTCTATGGATCTTTTTCACATTTTCCATTAAAGTCTATACAACACAGCATAAAAAATGATGACACATTAGATACGCAAACTGGACAAAACCCATGTACTAGTATGAATCACTGTGTTCAAGAACAGCATTACCAGAACGGCAACACATAAATCACTTGAGGAACACCCTTCCAGAAAGACCTCTTTGTTTTTATTAGAGAATAAAATAATAAAAATATTAAAAGGAAGCACTTTAAGAGCAGAATGACAGCCATAGTTCTTCATAGTAACGTCTGTTAATGAAATGAGAGAAAAGCAGTATCTTACTGGACATACAGAATCAAAACAAAAATTCTGAACAACTACCTACTTACAAGCAATCAATTTAATTTAACTGTATGTTATTTTAAGTATGACTGTTAGTCAACATAAGCATGACAGCACCAGAAGTTTCTATGTACATATATGTATACACACATACATAGCTACATATTTAAACAGCACAGTTTCCATTAGACTGAGTTCAATTAGCAATAGATCTAACATCCATTTGGCACAGAACTCATTTGTTTCATGTATTAATGGCAGGGATGGACAGAGGAGTCTTCCCCCTCCTGTTTATCAGCCTTCTTTAATATAACACTTCCAAAAATATCAAGCAAACAATTTTTGGTTGTTGCTTACACAGACTTCAGCAAAGTCCATGAAATATACATATTCAGACTAATTATAGATGTAACCCTAGGCTTGTGTATTTATTATCATCTTGCAATAGAAGTTGCCATATATCCTACTCTATACACTTTTATCCCCATTATACTTGTTTCACAAGTCTGACGCTCTCATGCCTGTCTAGCCTTTGGATAATGGTGGTTCTAACATCATTAGGTTGATCTAATGTACTGGTATACATTTGCAGATTATAGATTACCAAAAAACCCACATATATGCATATATATATTCTATGTCTTTACTTTATCCTATCAAGTCAAAATCCCTAATAACAACCTCTCAAACAACGTCTGAAAGCCTTCTTTTTCCTTTGCTTCAAATCAACACAAAATTTACCAGTTCTTACTAGATCTGCTACAGTACTATCATCCCATTTGGACTTGGGCCACCCTCAGAAGTTTTTTGTCACCATCCACATTAGGCTTTCTTCACACATGTGTGCACTCTTGAATGGTCTTAGGGTTTCTATCACATCATCAGTCCTAAAATTAACGTGTCCCCAAATAATGGGGAAACACAAAACCAGCTGACAACTCAGTTCACCAACTGTGGGATACTGAAGCTTGGAATGGGGATGCTATCCTCTGTTGTATTGGTCCTGCTGTTAGAAAGAGCTCTCAGAAGCAAAAAATGTGTGGGTGTTGCACGTGAAATCTGTCTTCTCTTAGCCACCTGTCCAACCAGCAAGTAGCCATGGTGCACACAGAAGACAGTAACCAATCATCACCCTGAGACTTGTAGTTGTCTGCGCAAACCTCACTATATTCTGTGGAGAGAGTTCAGGAAAAAAATGGAGTGTCTGCATTTCATCACCAAACATTTCAAAGATAGAAGGGAGGTAACGTGACAGTGGTTTTTAACCAGAAAGAGTTTCTGAACATCAGAATTTCAGATTAATTACTCAAAACAACAAGCAGTATTTTGTTCACCCAGTACACTTCTGTTCCCAAACCTCTAGCAATAAAAAACAAAACCTAACATCCCGCAGCAAGACAAAATCTGCAAGAGGTATGTTCTGTATAATACAGATACTACAAAATCGCCAATGCTAAACTTATCCCTAACTTGGAGAAACTTTACTTATGAGGAGCAATTTATTTCATTAATATATCTTTTTCTTCATTATCATGATGGTAATTTAGCAGACCCTTGGCCTATATCATCAGGATATATGCTAACAGCAATTTTGCAAGACTACAATAGCAGATTTTTTTTAAAAATCGGTGAAACTGTAAAGGCTCAACAGTTAAAGATATTCGAATCTCAGGAGACTTTCTGCATTATAATTAAGAGCTTTACAGTGACAGAAAAAAAAGAAAAAAAACAACAAAAAACATTAAGAAATTACTCAAGGCTTTATAAACGCCAAAGGTTTCTTTCAGCTGCAGCCGACAGATTCATCATCATCTTCGTATCACTAAATGTAATAATGATCCCCCTCCCAAAATTAACCTCAGTCCCAAACCTTTAAAGTAGCATTTTAGAAGCAGACGAAACTCATTCTACGGTGGGGGCGAAAGGGTACGGGCTAGGCCGGGGCCTGGCAGCAGACTAAAGGCAGTGAAATGCAGCAGGGAGGCGGCCCAGCAATCCTCGCTTCCCCTCCTCACCTAGCGCTAACCTTGCCCAGCCGCCCACCAGCCCACCGCCCCTCCGAGAGGATTCCTCCCGCTGCAAAACCGGCCCTGCTGCACCAAGCCCGGGCTGCTTTCAGTGCTCTGCCCCTACAAAGAAAACACTGCACTTCCAAAGCCTCACAAAATTAAAAGAAAGAAAGAAACAAAAAGAATAAGAAATCAAATCGCCCTCGCTAACCC
>VZSZ01004986.1:319053-331482 GCA_013398815.1 Ibidorhyncha struthersii | reverse complement strand
CAGTCCGCGCGCACGGCGGCCCGGGCCGCGCTGCCTTCCGGCCCCCGTGCAGGAGGAAGCGGCGGCAGCGCGTCCGCTCCTCCCTCACCCTGCCCGCCACCAGCAGCCCCCCGGGCGGTTGCCAGCCGGGCTTGGCCCAGCAGCCGCCGATGGCGCCCGACGGGGCAGACGGGCCTGGCCGGGACTCCGCCGGAGGCGCCTCCGAGCACACGGGGAGGACGAGGAAACGGTGCGCGCCGCGCTGCCGCCCCTCTCCTCCATGAACGGCGCGGNCCGCCACCCGCAGCGGGGGCCGCCGGCTTCCCCGGCCCCTAGACGATAAAATGGCCGCAGTAGGGCTGCGCCCGGTAATGCCTCGGGCTCTCCCGCTCCCGCCTTGATGAGCTCGGAGGCAGCAGCTTTTGGGAGGTGAGGAGGTGGATCGGACTGCGTAAAATGAATGAACTTTGACGAGTGCGGGAGTCCATTGCGCAGGACTGGAGCCCGTGGGTCTCACTTAGCTCGCGCTCGGGCAAAAGGCCGCAAAGGTCTAACGAGTTCTTACCAACCATAGAGTCCTCTGTGGCCCTATCAAGGCATATTTAAATCCAAAACTTGGATTCTGTAAAACGTACAGCGTTGCCAAGCCAACTGTGCAGAATTTGCAAGTCATGGCCTCAGTTATATTTGGCTTTTAAATTCAAAAAATCCTCTTTTAGCGTGTAAAGTTTTACATTTAAAAAGCTTTCTTGTGAAGCCTAAGTACCAAAACCATACACCCTTTAAAAACTGGAAAGTAAGTTATGACAGTGTGCAGTTAGTGAAAACCAGATAACTGCTTTCCTGGACAGGTTCCTTTATCTGGAATGCTACTGACCCCACTTACTGCAAAATCGGGGAAATTTTATGTCTAATTTAAAGTACCCAGTTTCTAAAATGACTAATCCCTGAAAAGTGAGCTTCCAAAATGCTTGAACTTCAGAGTTTGTAGACTGAAGTCCTCAATTAGGTAAGTTCGAGTACATAGTGCACATGAAAATTAAAAACTAGAGAGAGGAAAACTCTTTTGTTTTCCTTTAAGCCTTCTAAATTTGTTATTTTCATTCCTGAATTTTCTGTATTGACCCCAACCATATTCATAAGCCAATGTGTTTAAAAATACTTTAAGTAAGAGTGCACAGTTTTTACACAAGTAAGAGGTAAAAAGAAGCTGAGCAGAGTGCAGGACTGGGCTGGAAGAAGACAAACAAGATGTGAGACTGCTCCCCAAATGCTACGTCACACCACCAGAGCCAACAAGCAATTAGAATTCCAGAAGCTGGAACAGTGCTGGTGAACCTACATATCTCCATCTTCAAAATCTCTTTAGAAAAAAACTTTTTTTCTGAAAGAGAGATCACAAAATATTCTTGTTTCATTAGTAATAAAATTAACAGGAAACAATTAGGAAAAATTGGTGCAAGCTAATTATACAGAAACCAGAAGACCATATGTTTAATAGAAACCTGATATTAAAAAACAAACAAAACCAGAAAAAAGGAAATTTAGAATCTAATTTAAAAAAAAAATCCTATTGTATCTCAGAAGGGTATTGTCTAGACAGAAAGTTTACTGCAGAGGCTATAGCATTAATCCACAAAAAAATGTTCTTATTGACAGTTGAAACCAGACTGGTTCAGGTTTACCCAGTTCTCCACATTTTTTTAAAAAATAAGGATTATGAATTATTATTATGAATTATTTGAATAAAAGTTTGAGACACAGTAGTGTGCTTTAGCCGATCAAGTCAGGGTATCAAATATAGCTTCATGGCCTTATTTTTAGTGAACTGAGGCACAGTATAGATTAAAATACCTTTTACAGTAGAAATGACAAGGGGAGAAGTTATCAATATTCATCTGGATGCAGGGTTGATTCTAGACTTTTTGCTTGAGAATTTAATATCAACTTTTTATGGAGAAGAGCTGCCCCAAAATTACATCTCACTGCAGTGTTCTTTTTTCCTTTATTTTGAAGCTCTTGAAGGATGCAAGAGAATAGTATGTAGTCAAATCTCTTGTTCATTTGTTTTTCATTAAGCTTTTATTAGTAGTCTATTCTCAGCCTTAGAGTGGTTTTGTTCATTTGAGAAGTATTTGTGAGGGAATGGAATACTGATGACACTCAAGCCTTACAAAATCTTTTCAGCATCCTCTTAACTTTGCTTAGAACCAGTATACGAAGTAACTTAGTGATCAATAAGAAAGAGAAAATTTGCATTCCCCTTCCTGCTGGGGGAAATCATACAGAATTTACTGAGTTTTCTTTCTCTTCTCAGCCAAAATGTTAATTGTGTTCACAGAACAAGAGCCCAGGGATGAAACGCATCAGATCATTACTTCCTGGCCTTTAGCAGCCCCTAGAAGTTGACTAGTCCCACCATAAGTAGTTGACAATCACAGGACACAAGCTAAGATCCTGAGTTTACAAACACTTGCATGTGCGCAGCTCTGTTGGCATAGCACTGCGTAGAGTGTAAAGCTGATTACTTCATTAGGCAATAATGAAGAATTTGTGTTTCGCCCTAGAAATCTAATTTTTCCTTCTCTTCCCACAATGAAAAGATTGTTATTAATGAATGCGGCTTAGATGATTCAGTACTGAAATTATGGAAAAAATACATCTTTTTTTTCTTTGTATTTCTGCTTCTTTCCAATTACTTCTTGCTTCCTCTTCCTTTTTTTATGGTTAGCCAACAAAATGAGGGTGGCTACTCCATAGAAACACTATTTCCTTACTTAAGGAATAAAATTGAATTGGGATTGCAGTTTTGCAGCTTCTGTAGTTGTGGTAGTGTAGATTACTTAATTTTCTTTACTGCTACATAAATTGCATACAGAAGTTTAAGGGAATTTATAGGCACCTTGAATAATTTTTTGTTGTGTACAACCCACGAACCCATTCTACAGACTATAAATCAATGCTTTATAAATGTCCCACCTTTCAGAAAATAATGGTTATGGGCTGAATTATTTTTCACTGTTTTCCACTGTTGTTCTTAGAACTGTTCCTTGAATGTATTAATGATGAAGAATCTGTGTCCTTTGTTAAAAGAAACAGTTTTGTTGCTGTCCTAATGACCTTATGCCTGTTTTTTCTCTGTGCATTTTTAAAGCAAAATCAGATTTATTTCTTGTGCTTGCAATGTCTTCTTCTTGCTATTAAAGCTAGTGTTTAAATTTTAGGTTTTTTTTACCGGATATTCCAGGATAGCTCACATACTGTAGATAACTCTTCAGGAACGCTGCCAAATGGGATGGTACTCCCAAATGGAAAAGTACCATTCGTCTATGTTCTAGGACTTATAATGATACATCAAGATGTGGAGAAGTTTTTTGTTAAATTTTGGTATCAAAGATAGCTTGTCAAGTAGGTAGTAGATAACTAGGGACTGCTTAAAATCATCAGACTTTGTCTAAAATGTTTTCTTAATTCCTTCCTTGAAGGAGATCTGTTTTTTAAATCTGATCATCCTACTCAAAATGCAATATTGTGTTGTTGGAGGATAACCATAATAAATACTCATTCGGTTTCCTGCTACTGTCATAAACATTTTGAAAAGAAAAATCCCCTTTTTCATTGCTGTGGCTGTTACTTAAGTATCTGCTGCACTGTCTTAGTCATTACTGCATTCTAACCATTCAAGGAGAAACAGTTTTGCTTTATATCTGAAAGTTCTTTTGTTGGACAGTGAGATCAAGCAACTGTGTTGGGCTAAAAAAAAAATGACTCATTAAGCATCAGAGTGAGATTTATAGATATAAAAGAGTGATTGAGAGATGTGTCAGCATCATTAGCCACAACACAGCATTAGATATTACTTTTGGAAATATTCTTTCTGCAGGGTCTGGGCTACACCTGGAAGCCTATTTTTTCTAGAAGCAAAAAGTAACACAGCACAGAACCATTACATCAGTGACCTCTCCTAAACAGAAGAATAATTATGATCATGAGAAAAAGTTAAACTTTATAAACCAGAATGATTTAAAACATATGCATGGAAACATACTAAAGAAGAAATGACCAATTATAAGTCAAATATAAAATATGCCATCTGGAAAAATTTGGAATAATCTTCTACATTTTTAATTATTCCTTAGTAATGTACATAGGGTAATTATTTTATGACACATTTTGAGGCAAATATTGATCTTTAACTGAAGAAAAGCAAAACTTGATAGTATTTTTGTAAGTGTTAAAAGGGGAGCATATAAAAAGCTCAAGAGAATACATCAGATCTGAGATACTTAGAATGAACTTCCCAGTGTATATTAATAATGTCTATATAAAAGATAATGTCAGTATATTTTGATACACTTTATCATATTTGCTGTAAGTTTCCTGAAGCAACTCTGTTGTTAATCTGAAATAAACTTTTTCTTTTCTCTAATATTTTTATGGTCATACTATAATGGAAGTATGTTTTTGCATGCAGACTGATGAAATACATTTATTGATTGCAATCCAAGCTTTATGAATAAGCAACAGTGTAAATTTGTTGTTTGTCTTTCAGTGTAACTCTTTCATCATTTTACTAATAAGAGCAGAAGCACTAACTGATTTAAAGGAGGAAAAATAGAAAATGTTGCATTTGTCAACATAAATAGTCTGGCATAATCACAGTAGTCTTTCACCTACTAACAAAAATAATGTAATAAATGCATCTACAGCGTGAAATATTAAAATCAAAGGCTATGTAATCAGGAAAATAACAGATTTTTTTTTTACAGCAATAAAAATAAAAGCACAGCAAGACTCAGACTGTTACTTAAGGCATGTCAGTCCAAAAACATTCAGCATACAAAACATGCTATGCATATATGCACAGGGTCAGACCCCGTCTCTAATCTCTTGCTTTTCAAATCAATGGGAAATATGCCTAAGTATTTTTAAACACATTTAATAGACATTGAAACTTTTTTTGTATGAAGTTATACAGAAGTTACAACCACACATGGAAATACATACATGTTCTTAATTGCCAGCTAACAGATCTTGAAGATGGTCTTTCTTTATAATGGTCACCCATCAGAAAAGGAAACTCTGTTTTGTAGCTGAAATTCTTGGAGATAATTTGTCAATAATTATTAGCCTCAAGATCTTTATGTTAGTAGAGATGTCTAATTTAAACAAATGCATATAATAAACAAAGTATCTAACTGAAATTGTTTCAGCAGGGTCACACATCTTAGAGGAGGATCACATTTCCCCTGTTTCATTAGATGCCTATTTGTCTAAAGCTTTAAGAAGACTTAGGTTTCAGAGCAATTTTAGCAAAAGTTATTATGCGTTTTATGTAGGAAATTTCTGTGCATATCTGAATCATGTTTATAAAAGTAAACTACACCAAGGGCACATAAAATGACAAATATTAACCTGTACACATACAAGCAAAAATGCATCTAAAGAAAAAGGTCAGGTTTGTGTATAAGGAGTTGTATAATCATACATGTATGTATAATCATAATGAAAGCAGAGGCAAAAAATCACTACATCCAACCTAAAGTCAGTGTGCCTGACTTACTCCCCTACTGCTCATGCTGCTGGCTAAGACACTTGAGTTTGTTTCGTACAAATTCCCCTTCTAATCAGAAGAACTTCTGAAACCTTTCTTAATGTACAAAGGAGATCAGAGATCTGGACTATGATGATGGATGTGCTTCTGTCTGTGGACTTCAGTGGTTAAGTACAGTAGTGTACTCAGTCTCATCTGTGAGGTGGAACCAGTAAAAGCATATGTAGGAATAACCATACTGAAAAGAATAGAATCCACACAATACAGGATTTGAAAGATTTAAAGGGATGATTTCATTTGTCCTTCTGCATAGAGTTAAGTTGTAAAGACTTAAAATGTCACTGGCACATGCCTTTAAAAATCTCATCTTAAGACTGATCTTCGGTCTCCACAGATAGTGAATTAGAAAGGTTGGTGTTTTTTTTTCTTTCTGTATTAACCTAAATAATCTCTACAAATAAGTTTCATTTTCTACCTCAATTAGAGTTCACTGTGCTCTTTTGAGTAACTTTTCTGTACTGGGAGATTGCTGTTGTGTTTCTCAGTCTTTTCTCTCCTACAGTTCCTTCAGCGTTCCTTCATTTATTATTTTTAATCTCTCTGGAGTCTCTTTAACTTGTCTGTATTTTAAAGTGGGGCATTCAAAACAGCATGCAGTACTAATGTAGGTCTCTCCAAAGCTGAATAAAGTAGAGTGACTGTCTTCTGCTTCTGACACACTGCAATGTTTTTTATTATATCCTAATATATTATTAATATATTCTAAAATATTTTTCAACAAAATCATAGTTACATCATAGTCAGTTTGTAGTCCAATATAAATCCCAGGTCCTTTTCGGCACTGTTGTTCCCTAGCCAGCTATATCTCATTTTGGATTAGTTCCTTTGATTTCTCCTTCTTAAGTGTATGATTTTCTACTTGTCTTCACTGCATGTCATCTTGATGGTTTTAGATAATTTCTTTTAATTTATCCACATCACTTGAACTCTAATCCTGTCCTTAACCTAACCACTTATTAGGTGCTTGCAACACTTGTGGTCTGGCAGTGGAAGTAATAGAATTATAGCTAGAATAAACCTGTATAGGACCAAGTGCCTCTCTGACTGTCAGTGAAACACTGAGAGTGCATTTTTGCAGCCTGTTTCCAAGTTCAGTTTTAAGAAGTCATACAGGACAGTGGCTAACATCTCACTAGAGTCAGTATCACCCGCATTGTCTCTCTGCCCTGCATACCAACTATTCCAATGAAGATGGACAAAACTGTAGTGTGATATTGGAGCTTTCCAGTGATTCTCAGAAGACTGGAATACAAGATGTGTGAGAAGACTTTCATATCTGTGTAGAAGTCCAAAGTTCTTCGATCTTCACAGTAATTTTCCTCTTTTCCACAAGATAAGGAATGTCATTCTAGGACATTTTTTCCCCTGTTAGAAGGATGTGGATGTCCGCTGCTATTTTTGAAGATTTCATTTACATTCTTTAATGGAGGTATATACTAACAGCACTGGTCCACATGAAATACTGAGTTACAAATACAGTAATTGTCACATGGTGGAATCTGTGTTTGGAAGGCTTAAAGCAAGACGAAGTTTCCTCCAGAATTGTATGGCTAACCAAACAAGCCCCTTTATAATCCCTGTAAAATAGGAGGTAAGAAATACTCATGGAGAAGAGCCTTGGCCCTGATGGAGTCTCTAGAAAACTTTGATTGGTGTAAGCAATATGAGCTCTGAGACAGGAGAGGTTAAGAAAAGAAAGTTGCGTCATGTGCTCACCGTTATATTGTATAAGGACATCTCAGTGGGAGATGTTCTAACTCACAGTGATTTGTGAGTTGTGCAGTATTTGTTAACAAGCTGTCCCAGTTTTTAAAGTGGCCTATCACATGCATTTATTTTAACCTTAAAGATTCTCCAAGTCTTTATGCTCTTCGATAAATGACGTCAGTCATTATATAACTCTTTGATTCATTCCAGACATATATCATCCATATCATTATCTGCATGTATAAAAATGAGATTAATCTGGTTGTAACTGGTGTATTATTCCTAATGGGTACCATCAGGTCACATTCTTCAAGTGGTCACATGTAGCTGTTAAAAGTAGGCCAAGAGGCTAGGAGACAACAGAGTCAGGGAATAGCTGCTACCACTTTTGAATCCTGTCAGAAATCATTGGTTCCCCTATAATAACACACTCATATCACATAAAAATGCCACTGGTATCGCTGTTGATTTTGTCAAAAGCTAAGGAGATGTTAACTACTGCGAGCATTACTGGTATGTGATTTGCCTGCAGATTTTTACAGGGGTGGACTAGACTCGTTTTTCTGCCAAAAATTCTTGAGAGTTGCTTTGGTAGTTATTTGTCTTTTCTGGGAGCATGAGGTCCACAGCAGTTTGTAATTGTATTGTGCGCATATGTGAGCATATTACTCAGACTATTTAGTGTTGAGAAGAAAGATACTGTTTCTTTTAATATTATGAAGACATTCATCTCTATTTCTTTTTAAGAAAACCTGGTAACTTGTGATTAAATTTGCTTACTTTAATATATTGAATTCTGTAAATTTCTGTAAAAGGTACCTAGATCACAAGTGCTGTTTTCTTTATTTTTAAACAAAATAAAGATATGAAAACTAATCAGTTTTCCATCAGTTTGAAGATATATGTACTTTGACTGAGGATTTACGGTTGCTAAAACAATGTGAAATTTTAGCAGACTGTTTAAATTACAGTTACCATATGAGGACATTTAAAGTGGAGCTGTCCTATTATTAATGTTTGTCCTGTTTGCTGCCTTGTAGTATAGAAGTTAAATGTGTTGTTTTTCAGCACAGAAAAGTTTTAAAGTGCTGTATCAGTTTTCATCATAAAAATTCCAGGCTCTCTACCACCCATAAAGATGAATAAAGATTGTAATCATTCTATGGAAAAATCGGCAAATGAAATATAATCTTCTTAAGAATAGGTAATATAGTTTAAAGAAAGGAAAATTAAATCTTTTTCATTACTGGTAAATAGTTTTCAAGAGGAAAATCATCAAATGACACTTGAAATGTATTGGGAAGAAATTCAGTGCTGTAGAACGTCTCCTTTCTTACCACACAAAACTTTGTTGCTTTCATACAGCAGAAGATTTGAAGTGGCCTTAGAACAATATTATGCTATCTATAATAAACTATGTTACAATGTTTTTGTGGTTTCTAATTTGTAGGATCAGATTAACAATATTTTCATAATTGGGGGTATTTTGAGTTCTATTACTGTCCTCATCAGTTTATTTAATAGCAACCCATCAGCTACCATGTTCTCCTCCTCCTCCCCAGGCAGAGTCACCTTGTTTTCAGAGTCTCTTTATCCACTTCTGTCTCACTTGTCCCTGTGGCTCCTGTGCTAAATGCAATCCTTCAACTTCTTGTCCGTCAGTGCTCAAATTCTTCCCTTCCCTCAGTCTTCCCTAAAATATTTATCTCTGTCTCTTTCCTTTCATTCAGTTTCTGTTTTCAGCTTCTTTCCACCTACTCTTTCAGTACCAAAATCCCTCCCATGCTTCCAGCAGAGATTTCTCCAACCCTTTTCTCCCACAACTGCTACCCTATTCCTGCCTATTGTTGTGGCTCCCTCCCACTGCTGCTTCTGCTATATTAGTTAGGATCCATGATCCATATTCAACAACTGAGGGTAGTAATAGCTGAAATTTAACTAGGTGAATAAAAAGAAAATCTTGTCCTTATTTCTTGAGTATATTTTCTTCAGTGCCATAATTCAGTTTGGCAATAAAACACATTCTTCTCTTTTTGTATTACCTAACACATTTCTCATTTTGTTTTTAAAAATGTTGCATACGTACATGTAAGACTGAAACAGCAATCCCACAAATTTCATACTTAGTGCAAAGAACCTCAACAAAAACATAATTAATGCAACACAATGTTTGAGATTTTTAGCCAACAAAAGCCAGACCATTTAGAGCTAAGTTCCCATAGCAACCTTACTCTATCTCCTCCTGTGTCTGTGTGATAGGGTCTTTTTTTACATGACCACATATTGCTAGAGAATGTGGTGTATTATTCCATAAATAGAACACCAGTTTAATAGGTGACTTAACTACACAAGGACTCACAGAATTATATATATGTCTTCAAAGGAAATTAGAGTGGCTTGTAGAGGTACTGTATGTATATAAATACTAGAAGTAATTTTCATGTAAGCTTCAACACGATGTTACAACATCATTAACATAAATCCTGCCTGCAAGTGAATTTTTGGCATGGTTTTAGTTTCTCAATTATCTATTTCCCTGTATATATAAAATATAAAGGCTAAATAATTGTGGGAGGAAAATTGTTGGTATTTCTTAAAAAAATGATACAAGGAGACTCTTCAATTTTAAGTGATTATTTTCCAGAGTAGGCAGCTGCGTAAAAGCATATGGAAACTCAAAAGAGGCAGACTTTGGTCAGACTTCAGGGCCTGAAATCATCCAGTTTAACTGTAAGCACTTAAATAAAGAGCCTGAAGTTATATATACCTTGTATTTTCTCTCCAGTTTAGGGATGTAGAAGAGCATGTCCAGAGGATGATTCAGTCCTCATGAGATGAGATTTGCCTTCTGCCTATCTTACTCTACTGACTATACAGTAGGTCAGGAGAAACCAGTCAAGATTCCTTCCCAGCCCAATTTATTGCTTAAATAAATCCAAGCTGTATTGTTGAAGCAAAATGAGTGAGATTTTCAGACATTTCTGAGTACTTAATGTGTCTTAGGGGTTAGATGCAGGAGTCTCCCCAGACTACACTGATATCAGTGTCGAAACGCATGACTGCATGTTCACTTGACAATACAAATTTGTTCTGGATCAGATAGGACAACACAGGCCATATCTTTTGAGTAGATACAGAAATGGTACTGTGATTATTCTGGGTTTACATTGACTGCAGAAAGACAAATGATGCCTTATTTGACCTAATATTAAAATGATGCAGACAATAATACCTGATTTATATATAAAGTCTGTTGGAAGAACTTCATTTGTGTGTGTGCATTTGAACCAACAGAATGAGTTAACATTGATTCAGCACTTTACATTCTTCAGCTGTGGCATTTTTGATAGCGGACTGTCACAGAGAACCTAGGAATCTGTCTTTACAGGCATTGGGTAAGGTACCTCAGCATCCAACTTGCGAGTTTGCATTTCTGCTTCTGAATGCTGGGTTAGGCACTGCAGCTCAAAAGTAATCAAACCGTAAGTTTTTGTTGGATCTAGATCAAGGTGACAAAGTTGAGTTCCCTGCACCTTTGAAATGTGTGTTTGGAATTGGAAGTGTTTTATATGACATTGATACAAAACTCTGTCAAACCAGATGGCAACCAGTTAATTTGAAAAGGATTTTAAAACAGGAGTATTATGGTGAAAAAAAAAAACAATGAATAACATTGAAAGAAATACTTCTGGCACAAAAGAGAGCAATGTTACCCATTTCCTTCATTGGGCTACAGCATACATTTTCCAAATTCAGTTTCTTTGTAAAAAAGACCTACAGAGAAGACCTGGTTAATGTTCTGGTGGTTGTTAGAAGCTAAGCAGGTGGATACTGCTGGCATTCAACCACTGTTAGCTCTGAAGAAATCTGACACTCAACAATTAGATGACTGGCAAAGCAGAAGTATCTGCTTTCCTCTAATAATATATAGACAACAATGAGACAATATGTCCAAATAAAAGTGGGTAATAGTCTGAAATATTAAACAGTTCCCCAGAGAAATAATAATGAGGAACCATTCAACTAATATCCTCTTTCTCACAGGGATGTTTCAAGGCAGTAATCATATTGTGCTATGCTGGATTAAACTTTGTTGGAACTAGCACATTTAATTGTAAACCTTCATTTAAGACAGCAGTGAGAGAAAATTGAGTATTTTTTTCACCCAAACAAAAAGCAAATGCACGAGCTCCTAGGGATCTGAATGCCCTGAATGAAAAGGTTTCATCTAGATGCAGTTCCGAAAGGCAAGGTGGGGAAATAGCTCCGATGAAAATACATGAATAGAAACCTAATGGGAAAACAAACGTGAGTTTGAAGAGTACGAGTGTGCGACCACAGTTAGAAGTCAAGACCTGTATGTCAGAGTACAGGCTGAAACGGTTTCTGATGAACAGGGGAACTCTAAGTTATCTAAATCCTCTTATACCCAGGGAAGTAGAGCCTTGCAAATTTTTTAAGTAAACGGAGTAGCAACAAGAACATTTGATCTTCTTACCAATTTGGCCTCTTAGTTGAAACAGTTCAAAACATTCTCTATAGTGGGTCAATATACCTTTAACCTACATTACAAAGTTCACAGACAACAGCATATTATTTCTGCATCTAAGACAGAAATAACTGCAGCTTCTCACTCATTAGGAGAGCAGCACCCGACCATCAGCACCAGCTGGTGTGTGAGGAGCGCCATACTCTTGAACCAACTGTATCCTGAGACAAGAACTTCACTAGCCCTGAGGGTCCACAGGCAAAAGCGTTGCTTTCTTATCGGGTTTTAGGTTGGTTATTTTTTTAAAGTTCACACATGGTTACTTACAGGCTTGTAGTGACTGCCTGAAGAAAGCAGATTTTGACACAGGACAGCGAAACATCTTTCCTGCGTTGCCAAGGGAAAGGCCCACGTGTCCGGAGAGGAAGGAAAAGCTTTGACGTGTGGGAAAAAAACAAAAAAAAAATGCGTCTGGTCCAGAAGCGACAAGTCACCTGCCGGGGGAGCCTTCTGGTGAGGTTTCCTGAGGCAGCTCCTCACCAGCTCCCTCTTCCACAGCCCGCAGGAAAGCCTGCGGCCGCCTGGGCGAAGCTGGTAGCGCAGAGTCTCTGGCAGTTGCCCGGACCCGCCGCCCAACCGT